>SNQJ01S0029383.1:16939-42721 GCA_010110895.2 Picea sitchensis | reverse complement strand
GAACTTAGTTGATTAGTAACCGTATTAAATTCATTTAAATGATCTGCAACAGACCCACCTTCTAACATCTTCATATTAAATAATATCTTCATTAGAAATACCTTATTAGATGTCGAGGGTTTTTCATACAGTTTAGCCAACATGTCCATCAGATCCTTCGTTGTCTTTTCTTTTGAAATATTGAAAGCCACCGACGCTGCCAAGCTCAGTCGTATCATTCCTAGAGCCGTTATGTTAAGAATCTCCCATTCTTCGTCCTTCATGGCCGTCAGCTTCTTTTCTACTCCGCCTAATGGTAGGAATATATCCTTCTGATATAAACAATCTTCCATCTTTATCTTCCATAACTGGTAGTTTTAGCTATTAAATTTCTCGACCCTAAACTTTCCATCTTTCGACATTGCTCCCACTCGAACCAGGAACCCTCTTTTCCTGCGAGTTACCTTTCGCTCGGATACCAGTTGTTATAAAAACAGGACCGTGGAGCAATAAAATAAAACAAATGAAAAAACAAAACATAGAAGATACACAATACAATAGAGACACAGATTTACGTGGTTCACCCAGTGTGGGCTACATCCACCAGAGAAATTGTCAGGTCCTTCCTATATTATTATCTTGCATATGAAGGTATACAACCTACAACAAACTCATTGTGACTTCCTCTTCTTTCTCTCACAATCTCTCATCTCATAATACAATCATTTCCATAATCCATAACTGCAATACATTTCCCTCATAACAGAGGGTTGCCTTCTAGGGAAAAAAAACCCTAACATAATTTCTACCGTTAGATCTTCGACCTTATAATGAACAGTCCAGGTTTACAATGGAATTACAATATACATTTACAAGGCAGTTTTTCCTTTGGGGGACAGTTCCCCCGAACCCCCCAACCGGGGGGATATCCCCCCCAGACCCCACAGAGGGGGTACCCCCCCTCTGCACTCCCCTATGTGGAAGAGTGTACATACTTCTGGGGTGTAAAGTCTTCATGGGGTATAAAAATGGCTGAAAGCAAGGACCTCTGAATCAGGAAGATAATTAGTCTCCACAACCAACAATGATCGATCCTCTTAAGGTCGAGGTGATAGTTCAATTTCCTCCCACGTGCACAATACCCCAGCCTTAGAGCTTATAGGGGAAAGTGAACTACGTCGAGATCACTAAAGGGTTCATGTGTCGATTGAAAAAGGGAGTCCCTTTCTGTTGGGAAGAAGCCACTCATCACTCTTTTGAAGTGTTGAAACATACCCTTACAACTTCCCCTCTACTCTGACCTCCCGATTATAACAGATATTTATTATTGTACTTGGTCACCACAGAGTCGATGTTGGCACAAGGGCAGACCCAGGATTCAACGCTACAACAACGCACCAAAAAAACCCTAACTATCGGCCCTTTCGACAACACTTGCAAAGAAAATGAAGTCTCACCTGAGGTAGAGGCAGGGGTGGTTGTAGGACTCAGATGTCTGCAACCTTATCTGGGACACAACTCTATGATTCTAACACTTAACAGAGAACTTAGCAATGACAAATCATCAATATTTGACCATTATCTACTCCGCAGATAAAACAAAGCATAGCATCATTCATTCATATCTAATGTATCTAATCACTTATCATAGAGAGGTAGATTAGATCTAGCGGATTCAAGAACCAAGCACATCCGCATAGGTCAGATCTAACATCCATATACATCGTTAGCACAAACCATAAAAAGAACTATCTATCTATATCAAAGCACTTAGAAAGTATAGATATAAACACATCAACACATCGAACAAAGCAGAGGAACAGAACCTATACGTGGTTCACCCCCACCCTGGCACTACATCCACCAACTCTTCTTCTTTATTATCTTCATTCAAGCTTCTTACAGGCACATAACATAAAAATCCTACTCTGCAGAACACAGGAGATCTGCACGCCCTCTGTCAGATCCTCCTTCTTCGAGTTAGGGTACAACACCAAGCCTTCTTACAATTACTTGCACATAGCTCTGCAAATATCACATAGTATGCACAAAGCATATACAATCCATACTTATCACTTAACCCAATATCAAACATATATCTATATATGTGTCTCTCCTTACATTACCTAGACATCTATTTATACTTTACAAAATAGGCCTAAACATGGGTAAACCCATGGGTCGACATCCCCATACCCGTTACATAATCCCAAATCCAAAAAAGGACCCAAAAAGGGACCGAGATACCACGATATCTACTTCGTCTTGGGCTCCTCCTTCGACAAGTTGTTGAAGTCCCAAAATAGGTCAAACTTGACCAAGGATCTCCCAAAACTTGGTCAAGGGCCAACAGGCCCCCAACACTTACCTATGACTTGTCTCGAGTCACTTTGGTCTGGGTATTTCTGCTTCAAAATCCTTGAGCGTGGCTCGAGCTGATTCGACTTGTTGTTGTGCCATGGCCTCCTATTCAACTAACTCTTGGATGACTATGTTGTTGATAGGTCCCTCCAGGCATTGTTCATATTCTGTGACAACCTGCTTGAGTTCTACTCCTCGGCCTTCGACCTCTGTGAACAATTGATAAGCCTTATCTTGTACAGGTTGGATCCGCTGAGTTACTCCCATAAATCTACTATCGATAGTGTGGATCTACTATTGGGTGGTGCGTTTCTCTTGGGATCGCTTCATTCTTGCCACAACTGAAAGGGGCTTCAACTATGCCTGTATTGTCTTTGCTTCCTGCTTTGCTTCTTGGAGTTGTGACTCCAGTACCTTCAATTTTGGATTCTCAGTTATTTTCTCATAGTTCTGGGCACTGCGATTACTCAACTTCTTGCATTCCATGGCAAGGGATTTTATCCTTTCAATTGCACTCTGGGCAGTTGCTTCTCTTTGATCCCTTACATCCTACAGAGTCTCGGGCATTGTGCAGAGCTCTAAGTCTGCTATGCATTGTTGTAGCTGTTGGATAGCTTCTGTGAGTTTCTCTACCTCCTTCATGACTCAGTCCTCTGCCTTTATTTCTAAAACTATCATAGAGCGAAGTGATCTACTAACCACTTCTTTCACTTCGAGTTGCTCCATGACCCACTGTTCTTTTCCTTGTTGCATCTATTCTTTTTCTTCATCGAACTTCGCTTGGAGAGCAATATTTTCCTATTCTACAACATTTCATTGTTCTATGAATACGCCTTGCACTTGCTTCAAGGCCTGGGTGTCTTGTTTTGTTTCTTCTTATGCTTGTCAAAGGCAAGCTTCGACTATATCAACTAGTCTGTGGAGTTGGGCGGGCTCATCTCCCAACTCTGGTTCTCTCGATGGAAGGGGTGCAGTGGAGACTGCACGTTTAGATTGAAGGGATTGTTGTACCCCTCGGAGTTTGACTTCATTTCTCTCATACATTTCTTCCTTCTTGGCTTCTTGTTTCTCTACTATTTCCAGTGAAGCATCATTCAGGGCTACTATGATGAAGTCAAAATCATTGGAGGTGAGGACAGTCTTCGGAGGGGAAACCTTCCTCTTCTTCAAGGGATCAACCTCGTCTTTCGGTGGTGTTACTTCGCATGGATTCTGTTCAGCTTCTACTTCGTCATCACCCCCTCGGTCAAATGACACTCAAGACGTCTTTCCTGAGGTGCTGCTTAAATTGTGGACCTCCTCAGTCTTCTTGGGTGTATTTTATTCTTTATGAGTGTCCTCTGGGCTATCAAGATCAGATATCTCTCCAGGGTTGGCGGGGATAAGGAGGTCAGTGGACCATTCCTTAGTGATATCCTCAAGGTCTTCTTTTGTAAGTTTATAATATGACTGGAGCTTCTCTTTATGGTCATCTGCTAGCGCTGTAATGTAGATGAAGTGTCGATCTGCGATGAACGTCATCAGGGGTCGAAACCTTTGTAAGGTGTTTGGAGTCATGCAAGGCTCAACTTCGATGGCTCTCTTTAGCTGGAGGTAATATATATGAAACACAACATTCGACTACCACTGTTTGTTCACATCACTTGAATACCAAAGGGTAGCGAACTTCACAACAAGCAGTTCGAATGACTCTATGTCTGGGAAGGTCGCACCTTCCGGCATCTCCCAAGAAACAAATGAAATGAGGATTAGGAGCCAGCTAAAATGAAATTCATAACCCTGATCCTGTGCTTCTCGGCAGTGTAGTTCCAACTGGTTAACTAAGTACTTCGCACAGTTCATCTGTAGGCCTTCCACGCACTTCCCTACGAGGTCAACGACAAAGCCGGTGACCTACGTAGGTCGGTTCTTCCTTACTAACTTTCCAGCTATCAGTTGACATTCTAGGTGCACCGCGCCACTCCGGATGGAAGCTACCTTGTAGCCTCTTGTTCCCTTCTTAACATCGCCATATGTATCTGTGATCTTATGTGCTAGCGCACGACTTGTGGCCTTTACAGGGTAGAAGTCCTCTGGGTCAGTTCCTTGCATACTCAGTCCTGTGATCCTGTGGATCAACATTAGGTCAACTGTGATACGAGGGTCTAGCAATAAGTAGAGGTCATGGAAACACGACAATAAAATATTGACACATGCGTTGACTTCCTGGTGTCTTCCGAAGTGTGGGATCTTCATGACATTCTGTAGGGTGGACTGTGTGAGGTTCATCGTCCATGGCTGGGGAATTATCTTTGAATTATTCCCCTTCATTCTGGTTAGGTACTTGTATGGGGCGAACATACCATAGATCTTGCGATCTCCGAGGTTGAAGTCGCTGAACTTCAATGTTGTGATCTTATCCTGCTCTGTTTGAACTACGCATATCCCCTTCAGGAGGTACACAGTGACCATAGTGTACTCTAAATATCTTGGCACACTATCACGATTCACCGTGCTGACCATAAGCGGGATGTAATCGGGCAATATGGTTGGAATCAACTTTGCATTTGCTAGGTCATCTTTGTGCTTAGTTCTCTTTTTCGCTGATGGTCGGGATGATCCGGCTCCACGAGAAGTAGACGAAGAGGCTTTCATTCCTCTCTTCGATGACGCTTGTATACCTGCATACATCTACATTACTCGTTTATTGATGAGGTCGATGAGAACTTCTTCGACAAATTTCTCTGCAGCATTGTACTCGTCCGACATACACGCTCGGGGTTGGAAATCCCAGTTTCGAGGAGTAACTTAGACACTGCAATGGGATAGAGGAAAATAGTGCAATGCTCACTATATAAAATCAACGAGTCTGCGGGCTCAGATTCACAGTTAGCAAAAGTTTATTCGGTGCATGTCGCGATGGGATAAATAGATAACTTGGCAACGGATCTCTCGCAACGATTGAGAAGCCTTCATTAACTCTGTTATGTCCGTTATGACGCGGTCCAACGGTCTGGTGGTGAACCATAAATTCCTTTCTACCCATTCATAGGGTCGGTCGAATTGTTATATTGTTCCCAATGGCTATATTGCTTCACCCTCGCGAAGTGGAATGTGACGTTGTTCTGTTATCCCGATGAAGGTCCAATTTTGCAAATTTTCCCTCTGCAAAGTTCCCTCTGGAACCTTATGTAACTTTTCAATCTTAGCTCTCTTCTTACTTAGCTTTATGGCCTTCTTTCCAGTGAGATTTTTCTCGGTATTCCTTTTTTCATTTTGATTCTTATTTGTGTTTGGCATAGTTACTTCGCGCTGTTGATATTCTTTCCTAAGATTCGAGGGTGATACTTCCTCTTTATCTGGAATAGGTACTTCAATCTTCTGTGGGCCTTCAATTGTTCTTGCAACTTTGACATCCATGTCTCTGGTGTTAAATAACTTCGATCTGTTCTTCTGTTCTTCAATAAAGTGTGTGATCCTTCTAGTCATGAAATCCTTTAACTCTTGCTTCTTTTTCTCTAAAACTTCTTCTTCTTCCTTCCTTCTAGTCTGATCTCTTTCAATCCAAGGTTTTCCTAGTAACTTGGTAAATGCGGCGTTGTTCTCAATAAATTTAACAATCTCAAAATCCTCCTATGTTGATGTTCCATTGGAATTCATAGGTATCTGGGTGAGCTTTCCACATAGGTTTATCATCTTTCCTTTGAATAGTCATATTCCTCCTAATGAAGGAATCATAGCAGGCCTTCCTATAGCTTCCCAAGTTCTTTCTGTCATGATATTCACCTATGTTTCCTCATCTAGAACACAGTCAATGTTGAAGTCTCCTATTCTTGCTTCTATGCATGCTTTTTCTTTGAAGATCTCTGATAAGCTGACATGTCGGTGGTCATTCATGGTGTCTTTTATCTGTAGCAATACTTTCTCTTATTCTTTCTAGGGTTCTACCATAATCGTAGTTTCTGGATCTGCCTTAGGGTTTTCTTGTCTCATGTTCATTCCTTCAAGCTTAGAAATCATTGTAGGGCAATCCAATACTTCATGGTCCATAGCTTTGCAACAAAACAACTAGGTCTTCTCCCAGGGCATTCCTTAGCAATATTTCTCAGTTTTCTGCAACTGCAACAGAGGGTTAAGCCTCTCTTTCTTTTAAATGATTCCCAACCTTTCATGTACTGTGCACTAGGATCATGGTAGCTAACCTGCAAACATTTCTTTCTATAATCGTGCATCCACTTGTTAATACAAACATTCTTTCTATGCATAGGTATAACATATCTTTCACTATTCTTATCAATACTACGCATGTCAAACCTTCTTTCATCTATTAGTGCCCTAGTTTTCAATCTAGGACTTAATCTATCAAACATACCTAGATCCATACTGTTGAAACAAACATTTCCACTTATCTTACTTCTACAGAGCACAAAGATTTCAGATCTATAACTTTTCACTATTCTTACCTTTATCAGAGCACAGAGCTTCCAGATCTTACCTCTTTTCTTCATATCTGACCTCTTTTCTTGGCACAAATCTTCACAGGTCAAGTGGAATGTTGTGCACTAGGGAAACAGATCTACACACAGAGATTTCACAGTTTCAGGTCGGATCTTTGCACAAAGATTATTCTTCCTCAGTTCCCAGCAATCACAGTTTCATGTTGGATCTTTTCACAAAGATTCTTCTTCCTCAGTTCCCAACAATCATAATTTTGGGTCCCAGCAACAGAACCATTTGTTGGCACATGAGCAGACCCAAGGTTCAATGCTACATCAACACACCAACAAAACCCTAACTACCAGCCCTTTCAAAAACACCTGCGAAGTAGATGAAGTCTCACTCGAGGTAGAGGCAGGGGTGGTTGCAGGACTCAGATGTGTGAAACCTTATATGGGACACATATATGTGATTCTAACACTTAACAGAGAACTTAACACTGACAGTTCATCAATATTTGACAATTATCTACTCCACAAATAAAATAAAGCATCACATCATTCATTTAGAGCTAATGTATGTAAGCACTTATCATAGAGAGGTAGATTAGATCTAGAAGATTCAAGCACCAAGCACATTCACATAGGTCGGATCTAACATCCATATACATCATTAGCACAAATCATAAGCAAAACTATCTATCTGTATCAAAGCACTTAGAAAGTAAAGACATAAACACATCAAAACATCGCACAAAGCAGAGAAACAAAACATATATGTGGTTCACCCCCACCCTGGGGCTATGTCCACCAACTCTTCGTCTTTATTATCTTCAGTCAAGCTTCTTACAACCACATAGCATCAAAATCCTACTCCGCAGAAGACATGAGATCTGCGCGCACTCCACCAAATCCTTCTTCTTCGAGTTAGGGTACAACACCAAGCCTTCTTACAATTACTTGCACATAGCTCTACAAATCTCACACAGTATGCACAAAGCATCTACAATCCATACTTAGCACTTAGCCCAATATCACACAGATATCTATATATGCACCTCTCCTTACATTGCCTAGACATCTATTTATACTTTACAAAATAGGCCTAAACATGGGTAAACCCATGGGCCGACATCCCCATACTTGTTACATAATCCCAAATCCAAAAAAGGACCCAAAAAGGGGCTGAGATCCTGTGATATCTGCTTCATCTTGCGCTCCTCCTTTGACAGGCTATCAAAGTCCCAAAATAGGTTAAACTTGACCAAGGATCTCCCAAAACTTGGTCAAGGGCCAACAGGCCCCCAACATTGTTGGCATAGGGGAAGACCCAGGGTTCACTGCTACAACAGCGCATCACCAAAACCCTAACTACCGACCCTTTCGACGACACCTGCGAAGAAGATGAAGTCTCACCTGAGGTAGAGGCAAGGGTGGTTGCATGACTCAGATGTTTGCAACCTTAGCTGGGACACAAATCTATGATTCTAACACTTAACAAAGCACTTAGCACCAACAGTTCATCAATATTTGATAAGTATCTACTCCGCATATAAAACAGAGCATCGCATCATTCATTCAGATATAATGTTTCTAATAACTTATCATAGAGAGGTAGATTAGATCTAATAGACTCAAGCACTAAGAAAATTCACATAGGTCAGATATAACATCCATATACATCATTATCACAAAGCATAAAAAGAACTATCTATCTATATCAAAGTACTTAGCAAGTAGCCCAATATCACATAGATATCTATATATGCGCCTCTCCTTACATTTCCTAGACATCTATTTATACTTTACAAAATAGGCCTAAACATGGGTAAACCCATAGGCCAACAACCCCATTCCCGTTACATAATCCCAAATCCCAAAAAGGACCCAAAAAAGGGCCGAGATCTCACGATCTCTGCTTCGTCTTGCACTCCTCCTTTGATAGGCTATCGAAGTCCCCAAATAGGTCAAACTTGACCAAGGATCTCCCAAAACTTGGTCAAGGGCCAACAGTCAACCATAGGCATGGTATTGGTTCAAGAGGATGATATACTCAAGGAACATGCTATTTATTACCTGATCCAAGGCCTGGTTGGGTTGGAACTCAACTATTCCCATGTTGAGAAGCTTGCTTTGGCAACAGTGCATGTTGTCCAACATTTCTGTCATTACATTCTACTTCGCAAGACCACCATCATTAGCATTATGAACCCCTTTCAATATGTGTTGACACGATGGGTCATTGGAAGAAATATCAGTAGATGGATTGTAATCCTCCAGGAATTTGACTTGGATTTTGTTTCTGCGAAATCCAAAAATTCGTTGGTCTTTACGAAACTTATTTCAGGACATCCAGTCAAATTGAGTGATGTGACGCCCGAAGAATCGCCTATCAAAGGAGATATTTTTCTGATCACATATTCGGACCCCTAGTATTGAGATATACTAGTCTATCTCCAGACTTTGAAGTGCCCTTCTTTTGCTTCCCACAACGAGCGTCGACGAATTCGAGGTGTAGATTGCATTCTTCATTCGTGCCTTATACACGAGGAAGCAGAGATTGTTTTGAACAACTGCCACACTGGAGCATGTGGTGGTCATTTTTTTGGGTTGACAACAACTCAAAATATTCTATGTGTCGAATTATTTTGGCCTACGTTAATCAAAGATTGCGTTGAGTGGATCAAGAAGTTCCACCCATGCCAGATATTTTCTCCGAAGATACAGGAACATCTTGCTCACATGTTTCAACTCATTGTTGTTGGTCCTTTCACTAAGTAGGGGATTGAATTTACTACATGTCACCCGACTTTATCCAGGGGGCATCATTACATAATTGTAGCAGTAGACTACTTCACAAAGTGGGTCGAGGTTATGCCAATGTTTAACAATGATGGAGAAACAACGACTCTTTTCATTTTTAACCAAATAGTAGCAAGGTTCGACATTCCAAAGGATATTGTCACCGACCATGGTAGTCACTTCCAAAACAAAATGATGACTGATTTAACATCAAATCTTGGGCTGAGGCAAGAACATTCATTACCCTACTACCCACAAGAGAATGGTCAAGTTGAAGTTGTGAATAAGTCTCTCAAGACTATTCTTTAGCAGAATATCAATTCTACCAAGTCAAATTGGCATTTGATATTGTACTCAGTGTTGTAGGCCTACCGAACGACTGTAAAGAATGCCACTAGTTTCTCACATTTTCAACTCATATACGGGATGGAAGAAGTCTTTCCTATTGAGTGCCAGATCTCGTCTTTAAAGTTAGCAGTGGAATTACTACGAGACACTTCACCGCTTGAGAAACGTCTATTATATCTTAAGCAGATCGATGAGCAACATCGTGATGCAGCCTCTACCAATGAGGCTCATAAGAAATGATTCAAGTGTCAATATGATCAGTTCATTCTTCCTGAGATTTTCTCTAAATGAAATCTTGTCCTGGTCTATGATCAAGACAAGCATCCCCTGGGAGCAGGCAAGTTCAAACCCATGTGGTTCAGACCTTTCATCGTGAAAGAGGTCTTAAATAAGGGTGCTTACCGTATGGTTTACATTGAGGGAAATTCCTTGGCGAAGCTTAGAAATGGGCTCTACCTCAAGAAGTATTACTCTTAGGTTGGTCGCCTGGGTGACTTCTTGTACATATGTATAGATCTTGTACAGTTTTTTTTCTTTTTGTTTTATGGACGTGTAGTTATTTATGTCTTCTTTTTCACTGTGGAAGATGTCAAGTGAATCAGAGGTGTTTTTGGGGTTTGTGGACGGTGCTATCTGACACACTCAGAGGCTTTCTTTCGTAGCTTGGGTGATTTTCACACCTAAAGGCCAATTGCTATCTTTCGGAGGTATCTATCTATGTGATGTCACAAACAATGTCGTCGAGTACAACGCAGTGATAGAATTTCTTCGTGATGCTTTGTCGCATGGAATTTCTCACCTCCGAGTCTACTTAGATGCTCAGTTGGTTGTGTCCCAATTAAATGGAGTTTACCATGTTTATGATCCTACTTTGCACCGACTTTTCCTTAGGGTACGTCTCTTAGAACATTACTTTGATTACATTATGTATATCCATGTTCCTAGGAGATTAAATCAAATGACAGATACTCTAGCTAATCAAGTATTAGATTGGCATGTTGCACACATATAGATAGAAGCACACACATATACGTGTACATACATTTGTAAAAAATGTGATCCATAAGATGAATAAATATGCAAATATATATATACATATATATATATATATATATATATGTGTGTGTGTGTGTGTGTGTGTGTGTGTGTGTGTGTGTGTGTCAAAAATGTCATGAGTACATAGGTGGGCGTGAATGCCTCAAAAAATAATGTTCGGTATACATCACGGGGCTTATGCCCTCAAAAAATATACAAAGGTGCCCTCAACACATAATAGTCTAGCCTATATAAGCTTGGGGCCTAATTGTCATGCCATAGTGAACGATGGCATTGGCCAAACACGGGAAAAGATGGACCCAAGTCCGTGGCACCCCCACTACATGAGGCTGCATGGAAGGTGGGAGATCCTCGATCTCGGCCATAGGAACTGTACGAGTGAGTGTGGTGAGGTTTCACTCCACCTGCCTAAAACATCTCTCAGCCTCTCCGGCTGGAGGTCTCCCTGCATCTTCTACTAGTATCGCCTCTGGTCGAGGACGTCGTCGAGTCCTCATGAAGTTCGTCGGGTGCACGGGTCCCACATATGTACATAACAGATGCATAAAAGTCAGTACTCTGATACATATAAAAATGATATATATAAAAAAAATTAAAAATTAAATAACTTTAAAAAATGTTACTTAGCTCTCCTTGCTCCTCTCCAGGAGGTACGAGCATGTCTGGATCCCTGGAAAATTTGATTCCAGCATAGGGGTAGTCCTATATCGTTGTAAACTGTCGTGCCCACCAGTCAAATAATTTGTCATCAAAGGCCTCTACGGTCCTCCCTTCCCCCTGTCGTGGCAACAGTGTTGCCCATATACATGCTGCTGGGAAGGAGGCCACATGCCCCCGTACAGTCTCTCTAGGACTCAAACTGGGCACTCTTGAAGAATAAGAATGAGCAAAGGATGGTGCCAAACCCGAATTTCTTGTTGTTGCACTCACGACACTATGTCAACTTCCTCTTCATGCATGTGAGCATGGTCGTGCTCCATTCATATATATGTGCCTCCTGGCACTGAATAGCACAATGCATGTGCACCTAGGAAGCCTGGTGAAGGGCTGCATATCTAGTGATCCACCCAATAATTACTGAGACCACTCTCAGTGAAAAATTGGTGATCTTGTGAATTGGCACTTGAGAACCTACCTTTTAAGTGTCGGACTCACAGTACATCCGGATGTAGTCCTCAATGTTGAAAGGCCCAGGGGGGAATGTCTGCATATTGATTAGTTCCCCTCTCCTTGAGAGGCCAGTCAAGAAGTAAATATCCTCAGTCATTGGATTCAACGACTACCCCTCTATCATGAATGCCTCTTCATCCAGATGCCAGTAATGAACCAGGATATTTAGTAGCCTAGGTTTTTCCCTCATAAATGGAAACGGAAAGAACTTCCACAGCCCACATTGTTTCAATGCAACAATGGAAGCAGGGTCCTCATCGACCAGTATATCAATGTCCTCGTGTTCCCTCTCCCTCCAATGGACATACATCTTGTTCCATG
Organism: Picea sitchensis; assembly: GCA_010110895.2. Lineage (NCBI taxonomy): Eukaryota > Viridiplantae > Streptophyta > Pinopsida > Pinales > Pinaceae > Picea > Picea sitchensis. Next base: position 30,269 of record SNQJ01S0029383.1, on the reverse strand, counting down.
GAAGATAAAAAGGGAGTTAGCTCTTGCATTTTTTATTTTTCCATGATTTTGAGGGTGTACGAAGATTGTTTTGGTCACATTCGTGTATGTACGTGGAAAAAGTGTTTTCTTCCTGAGTACATACATGGGTTGTCCTTGGACAGCCCGTGTACATGCATGGCCACTCTTTTTAGGAGAGAACGCCCCCTCAAAAATAAAAAGAAATTCATAAAGAAGGAATTGAAATGTAGAAGGGATACATTTGTACTTATGTGGTCCGAGCGGAAGTTCATTTCATTCTCTGAAGCTCCTTAAATAAACTTCTTTAGCAAAGGGGATTTTTTCTCCTTTTGGTCAATTTTCAAAATACAATGGTGAAAATGAGTTGCCAGCTTCTATTTATTGACTTTTTATGCCCTTTTTGCCACTTTCTTTTACCCCCTTTGTCATTTTTATTGGCTTGGAAATCATTTAATTTCGTTCCTGAGTTTCTTATTGGATGTTACAATACACTTTTCCTTTTGGTTTGGTAACTTTTTGGGAGATGGGTCATTTTAAAAATCCTTTGGTAAAAGTCGTTTTTTCCAACTCTTTGCATATAAGTTAGGTTTTCACCTCAACTTTCTGCATCTCGTTGTATTTTCCTCTTTTCCATAGGATCGATCCCACCAAAGTGTGACACAGAACCATCATTGTTTCTTTAGAAGTGTCGTGATTAGGTGGTAGAGCCTACCTTTACATGGATTCCCTAGATAGATCCTTGTTTCATTTTGGCGTCCATGCTGTCTGTAATGACTATAGGCTCGGGATTCCTTGTTAGTCCTGTCATGATTACGATATTGAGCCTCATTCGTCTGATGCACCATCACTCTTGGCCTCACCCTCGGGACTCCCAAAATGACAACTCTTTGTTGTTTTTCAATCTCTCTTTGAAATCTGAAAGAAACATCCGACGAGACTGCATTTATGCTTTTCGATCTTGTCTGGATTAAATGAGAAAAGTAACCTTGAGGAGTCTTCTTTAATCCCTTTTCAGACTCTCTAAACATGAAAATATTGTTGAGCGATCTTGTTTCCCTTCATGCTCGCCAAAATCAAATTTGAAGGCACGTCCTTCCTGTGGTATTTTACCTCTTTTTCGGTCTGGATGGTCAATTGTATGAATAAAGGTATACTCTAGGAACTTCGGTTCGCTAGAAGAGTTTTCTCAGGTATAAAAAAGGAACATCCTCCTTGGTTTTGGTTTATCACCTTTTTCGGGATTCGGAGATTACTTACAAAAAAGGAACCCCCACGGATTCCATAGTTAAGATATTTTCAAAATCCCTAAAATTTAAAATATCATCAAGTGACCTTGTTCCTTCACACTCGTTAAATTGGTACAAAAGAACATCTTCTAGCATGAGTTTACCCATTTTTCCGACCTGTAGATTATAGAGGAAAAAGGTACACCTCGGGAGATTCGTCTCACCGAGAGAGTTCTCCTCAGTAACTTTTATACTTTTTCGGGCTAAGAGGACTAAATTCAGAAAAAGGTTGTGATTCCATAGTTAAGTTCTTTTCAGACTCCTTAAAATTGAAAAAATTGTTGAGTGATCTTATCTTTGTCACACTCGTTAAAATGGTTTTTAATAGACATATTGTCTGTGCCAGTTTACCCCTTTTTCAAACCGACTAGACTATCTCCGAAAAAGGTACTCCTTGGAGTCTTCTTTTACGTTTTTTCAGACTCTCTAAATGTGAAAAAACTACCGAGCTTACCTTCCCTGGGCTCATTAAAATTACATTGAAGCGGGTTTCATTGTGTCTTGCTAATCACATTTTCATCTTTGCATCTTTGGCCTTATTTTGGCTCCATGTTTCTCTCAGCTGAACCTTTGAAGCATGCCTTATACGCAAGACTTGTAGCACTTTTCCTCTGTGACCTGACACCTTGACCCATGGAGGAATTTTCCCCGAGTGTCCTTTTCCTGGACATGTTTCCTTGCTCTGAGAATTAGTTTGTTCCTTGCACTTGGAACTAGTATTATTTCTTGTGACACTTGTTCCTCCTTTGTAACATAGCATTTTTTAAATTTTTTCAATCTCTTTAAAAAATTGAAAAAGACAAAAAATAAAAAAACACAAAAAGAGGGGACAAGAAATATGTATTCATTTTTGGCAGCACAATGTGTCGCCCTTGGACAAAGCACATCCTTTCGTTTGTTCGTCAAGCATTGGAATCTAATATGATCTTAGGAATTTTTTCTCACTACATAGAGTTGTGTCGTCCTCCATTTGGTTACTCTTCCAAACATATGGAGAGTTTGTGTTGTCTCCTGCATCGTGAACTTATGTCAATGTCATGTTGCCTGAGTCTGATAATATTTTGTGATTTTGTCCAAGGGAAGTTTCACACAACCTAAGTCATCCTTTCTGTAGTTTGTCTCTTGATCTCATGAGTTGGCCATCCTAAAAGTCCAGTCAAGTCCCGATTCAAAATCGATGAAACTCTCTCCCTAATCATCAAGATCCTCTTGCCGTTTCCCAACGATCCGTCAAAGACCTCGGTGTAGTGAATTCATATACTCACATTGTCCTCCTACCCAAGTTTTGAATATCTTGAAGTTGTTTCTCGAGCTATGAAGACCTCATCTACATCCATCGGGCGTTATTGGCTTTTTGAAGATGGATACTATACTTGTATATATTTGATTTTGAGATGTATATCCGTTGTGTATTGCTCATGGCTGCACTTTATAAAGTTATATGACATAGATATGCAGTGTATTTGATTGGAATCCATGATTTATTTCATCCCCAACATGGTTATTCCCTCCTTGGAGAGATAATTCTTATTTTGCAGATGGCACCTCCCAAACTCTAGTCCCAGGCTCACTCAACTTCGTACATGGGTGAAGATTTTGTAATGTATTTCGACCATCAGATGCTATTTTGACCTCCGACATTAGGGGGCATATGTTATAACCATAAATTTATCTACACATGCATACATGGCCTTGGCCCTCTTACTTACATTTTTTTCCAAAGCACTGCTAAGTTACTCTTCTTAAAAAACCAATTTTTTGAAGATGTACGCGCCTTGCACCATTACTGACCACATACATGCGCCTGTTGCACCACTACAACTCGTGTACATACGCATGTTGCACCATTACAGCTTGTGGATACTTTCAAAAGTTGTAAAAAATAAAAAGTTGCAAGGAATTTGTTGAGATTACGGACTATTGGGTAGTTTCCCAACTAATCCACCTACTATAGCCCATTACCTAACTGAATAACCATCCTTTTGTCATATAAAAGGAGGTGTTTGGGTCTCATTCCAAATCTAAGCATAAGAACGGTGGAACTCTGTTTGATTTCACTTCCCCTCCTTGCCCAAGATATTGCAACCCTTTTGTGAGAATTGCCTCAACATTCCATCATTAGCCCCTTCTCCCCCATTTAATCCATTCACTTCCCAAGAAGAGATCAGCAGCTTGAGATGAGAAGCTTATACAAAGGTGCACTTGGAGCTTGGTGAAGAGGAGCCCAGACCAGGTTCGTGGAGTGGTAGTCGACTTTGATTTTAAAGGTATAATCATTGTGTTATTAATAAAAGAATTAATTTTCATGTCCCAAATGATGGTTTCTTTAATACTTTTGTTTATTTATGTATGACATTCTAACATATAACCCTAACTTATATATGTAATATCATGCTTGTAGTTTTTTGTTTGTCAATCTTTGGATGTAGGTCAGCCCTGGGAAGAGGTGTGGAGTCAGTGAAACTTCCAAGCGCAAGGAGTTCATCACCAGACATGGGATTAGAGGTATAGTTACCCGATATCCTTCTCCTTGATTTCCTCATATGAGTTTTGGTATGTTTGGGTTAGTTTAGAGAATTAATTGACTTTTAGACAGCTAATCGAGCTACCTACATTTTGAACCCTGGTGTAGTCATAGGGGGGGTTTTCCCGCTAGCACTCTACAATTCAAATTCAACAAATGAAGGGTGTCGGATTCTACCGAAAATGCACCTATTTACAATTTAATTCAATTTGCAGAAAAACTATTTTTAGTTACAATTGTTCTTGAAAATGAAAGTCTTCAAGATTGGGCATGAGCTAGAAATAAGTTTCAAAGAGAGAGCCACAAATTTTATTTTCATCAAGTTTAAGAGAGATTTGAAAATCAAAATTCAATAAATCTACAATCAGCTTACTTAAGCTCAAATGGAGAGCTGAAATGCAATTTATAGAAATCTAAATTCCTTAAAATATTTAGCTTATGGGGCAACCATGAAAAAATATTGAAAGACTTCTTAACTCTCAAAGGGTGGGGAAAAATCGTCAGACCTCAAGCATGAGTGCAAAGTAATATGCAAATACATAAAAATAATGCTCAAGACATCTAATAAACTAAGAATAATTATTCCAATGAGTAATGAATGGAATACATGGCTGGTGTATATCGTTGGAATGAGAAATTCCTTGAAGTTGCATGGCATTGCTTGCATATACTCAACATATCGTTGTGGATGGATTGTTGAAATAAATCTCACTATTCAATAAGTTAATCGAAAAAATAAAATATACCCATTTGGGTAATCACCAGGGCGTTCCATTCACAATTGTTATCTCTGAAAACAAAATCTTCTATCATGAGAAAAATTCATTTTTCACTTGTAGTGGTCATTTTTCATTCTTGGGTGAATTTTATCAGCATGATTTTCTCCTTAAACACTAATTTTTTTAATCAATATTGAGAGGAATTTGATAGATCTTTGAAATACCTTTCCAAAGATATGTTGTATTCTTAATTTGGCTCTGTATAGTGGCCACAATTTTCATTTTAATGGCTGCATATCCCACGATTGTAAAAATTTTGGTTATTATGGGATGAATATCTTTAAAACAGAGTTGAATCTTGGAAATAAAAAAATATTATTTGGTGCGTATTTATATTCAGTTTCCAACGCAACTAAAATAATTCAAAACAGATAAATATTGAAGGGGGGATCTAAATTTTATTAGCAGACACTCGAAAATCAGAGAATTTCCCCTTCAATGATGTCCTCTCCTTGGATTGCATGCATTTCTAGGATTATTTCTTCTTCTTCATTGCAACTCTTATTCATTGTCTCATCAATGGAATCCCATGGAACACTACCATGGAATTATCAGGTCTTTAAAACTAAACGAGATCTGATACCATTGTTTGAATGCGTAAATGGAAATAAGTGTCAATTATATTTTTTATTGATATGATACATCTATAACTACATAATCTTGACCTTTGTATTAATATTCCAAGAGGTATCTTGGACTTCTGATGATTATTCATACTCAATTGTGTCTTTTCATATTCGATATCAAGTGAATAATACAATAATATTATAACCCTTACGGATTATGTTTCCAACACCTTCCTTATTCCATTATGTAGCTCACTACTTTAGCTTCACCATTTTGAAATTTGATAAAGTTTGAGAATAAAACCCACTACAAGGAGAACACCTTGTTGTGGAGGTTTTTATAGAATCACCCCAAAAAACCTATCCCTTCTCTGTTTATCGTGGAGGAGGGAGACCAAAGGTTTTTGCGGAGGTTTTTTTTATCGGTGTGCCTTTAAGGTCAATATGAACTAGTGCGTACATAAACAATAAAGCACCAGTGCGTCATTGTTCAAAAGAAATGACATACTTTATAATAAAAATTACACACATCGAATAAAGTGCACCGGTGTGCCTCCTTGTCATCAGGCACACTGCGGTAGGGTAAATAAAAAATATTACCAAATCGATTTTCATTGTTACAGTGCATCCTTTGCTTCCAAACTCTCAAGAAATCACTGGTGCTTATCCTCCTTCCAAAGAGACCATGTTTCTGGTGCTCTACACTGACTTCGATAGCTCCATTGGTAGATTCCACACATTTCCAAATTTTGGAAATTACCACGAATTTTCATTTCCTTTCAGTGTTCAAACCATGCCTCCTTGGGACATAAGAGGCCAAATAAATTGTTTATTATCTTCCTATTTTCATTTTCATCCAATTAAAATTTGAATTTAGCTTGAAATTTAACCCTTTTTTCAATTTGTTTTCCAATTCCACGCGGTGCACTTGAACACTTTGGATCACCTCAAAGCGGTGCATACTGTGTTAATTTCACAGTAAGCACTACCCCTCGTGCATCTCATATATATGTATGCATTGATGTCATCCAAGAAATATAACCACAATAAATTATAAAAACAAAGTGGTGCGTCCTTTGGAATTCCCCAAAACCGATACATAATTGGCTTCGACCAACACTAGCACATTTCACTTAATTAACCACACCGCTAACTTAACGATTTATAAAATTTAATGTACAAGAGTGCAACCATTTTAACCAATTGCACTGGTGTTGTTTACAGAACCACACTGAGACATATATTACGTGAATTGGCATAGTGGGGTGTCTCATTGGACACCTCGTTACTGGTGCTACATCCTTTACAACGCACCGTAGAAAAAAACTTTGGTGCTCCACTATCACAATAACACTAGTGCATTAATAGTAACACATTGCACCGCTTCATATGCGATAATGCAATTTAACCTAGTGGTTCCCATCAATCCAGCAAATGCATTGATGCTGTAAAAATAATGACATCAATCAAATTTTTAATAATCTATCAGAGCTCTGCGACTTGTTAGATGCACCACTACAATCTATGGTGGTAAGACAATAAGAGTGGCGCATTGGTGCATAAACGCTAAATGTATGCATTACGAAAGGTTAGTAATACAACATAGGTTAGTAAGGCCCCATTCATAGTGTGTTAGTAATACAACACACATCTAGACATCATGTCGATGATATGGTAAAACCAATGCATAGGTGCTTTCGGTTTAACAAAGGGCACCGATGATTTTGTGTGCCATAAATTTTAGCGTTACAATGCATCTTTGTTAACGAAATGAACTCATGCAGTTCAAAGCACTTAACTAGTGTGCTTAAAATGTAAGGTACCATATGTAATATAATATGAAAAAACAAAAATATTCAACTGATATCAATGGAACAACAAAATATTGAGAAGAGAAATACCAAAAATAATACCTTTATTCAAAGAAAGCAATATTCACTTGCCTCTTCGAGGGGGAAACCTCCAACAGAGCATATCTATATTACAATAAATCTCAAGACAAATCTTTCTCATCCCTCCTACTCTTATTTATACTAATTCTATTTTCCAAAGAACATTCTAGAGGAAAATCTTTCTAGAAGTGGAAGCTTCTATTAGGCCTTCTTACATTGACTTGTTCACATTTATTAAATAGGCCTTATTAAATAATTTCATCCTTTATTACATGGAAAATATGTTATTCTATATACGTGAGGGGTTAGGGAGGTTAGTTCCCTAACATTCCCTCCCCCTTGAAAAAGAGTTTTTTCCTCAAGGATTAAGATGAGGAAATTGTTGAAGAATGGTAACCAACTCCCATGTTGCATCTTCTGGTGGACTATACTTCCATTGAACTAAAACTTCTTGGATGGTGCGTTGATGAAGGCGACACACGTGTTGGTCGAGTATTTCTTATGGCTGCTACCAAATGGAACCTTCTTCATCCAACTTTGGTAGACGTTTCTAGGTGTGGCACTTATTAATAATCACTTTCTTCATGCATGAGGCATGAAAAATAGGTTGTAGCTTGGAGTGACTGGGAAAACATAATTGATAGGCCACTGACCCCACTCGTTTGAGAATAGTATAGGGGCCATAAAATTTTGGGGAAAGTTTCTAACAATGATGGGATTTGAGTGAAGTATCCTTGTACAGTTCTAGACGGAGAAACGCCTGGTCCCCTTCATCAAATTGATATTCATAACGACCCTGATATACCTATTTCTTCATGATGTTCTGATCCATGACCAAATTTTCTTTGAGAGTACGGAGAATGGTCATGTGGATTGTAATATTGTGGTAAACCTACTGAACCTTGGAGACACTTGACATGTATGGGAGGACCAATGGTGGCTTCTGTCAATAGATTGCTTATTCAATGGGATTCATGCGAGTGGAAGTAAGGTAAGAGGTGTTGTACAACCATTCAGCTAGGGGTAACCACTGAACCCATTGATGTTTTCTATCAGAGGAAGCACCTCAAATATGTTTCCAAACACTTGTTTACCACTTTGGTTTTTCCATCAATATGGTCATGATAGGATGTGTTCAGATGCAATTGGGTTCTGTAAAGCCTGAATAATTCTTGCCATAAATTTCTAGTAAAACTTGGATCACGGTGATAAACAATAGAATAAGGCATTCCATGGAGTTTGAAGATATTATCCATAAAAATTTGAGCCATTGTGGATGTTGTGAACGGGTGTTGAAGAGCACATAAATTATCATATTTGGAAAGATGATCCACTACCACCATAATGACTAACTTATTGCCTAATTTTGGTAAGCCAACAACAAAATCCATAGAAATATTCATCCAAAAAGTAGGTGGAATTGGAAGAGGTTGGAATGTGCCAATAGGTTTGAAATTATTTCCCTTATTACGTTGAAAAGTATCACATTCGACCACAAAGGTGTGGATGTCATGTTTCATACCGTCCTAGAAAAAGGAACGTTTAAACCATTCATAAGTTTTGTTAAAACATGAATGGCCCGATGTAGGTGAAGCATGAAACTCAAAGAGCGGCATGGATTTAAGGGATGATTTTTTTCTTAAATACATACAACCTTTATAACATAACTCTTCATTGTGCCAAGAGTACCCTGGAGAAATTTGGGGATCTTGTTGCAGTTTTTGGATTAGGCTAGAAATTTTGGGGTCTTATTACAACTATTACTGGTGAACATCCTGAATCCAGTTGGTGATAATGAATGAGAGGAAAAATAGTGACCCCTCTTCTTCATATTTCATGAAAATAACATCAACCACCATATTTTATTTTCCCTTCTTGTAAATAATCTCATAATCATATCCAAACATCTTGGTCACCCATTTTTGTTGCTCCGGGGATGAAATTTGTTGTTCCAGGAAGTACTTGAGTATTTGATGATCCGTTTTAATTTGGAATCATTATCCCAATAGATAAGGGTGCCAAATATCCACTACATGCAAAATAGCCAACATTTCATTTTCATAGATCAATTGGACCAAATGTCGCTCCGTTGCTGGTGAAATCCAAAGGTCATCCATCTTGCATGAGGACTGCCCCAATTCCTCTCCTGGAGGCATCACATTATAGAACAAAGGTCTTGGTGAAGTCAAGTAGGGCCAGTATAGGAGTAGTGCACACAGATTCTTTCAAGGCATGGGAGGATTAGTCAGTTGTTGGAGTCCAACTGAAAGCATTCTTTTTAAGGAGATTTTTCAGAGGAGCCACAATTTTTCCATAATTCTGAACAAGCTTGCAATAATATCTTGTTAAAATAGGAAACCACATCAACTCTAATTAAGAGTTTTAGGGAGAGGCCAATGTTTCATAGCTTCAATTTTCTTAGGATCCACCCTTACACCATCCTTTCCAACAATATGACCTAGGTACTCAACTTCAGAGACGCTAAAATCACATTTATATTATATGAGAAAATGTTTGTTCTTGGAAAGGAGATGGAGAACCTGATCCACATGGGTGAGATGGGCTTGCCACATTTTACTAAAGATGATAATATCATCAAAGAAAACTAACAAAAAGTGACAGAGGAAAGAACGAAATACATGATTCATGAGACTTTGAAAACTAGAGGGAGAATTACAGAGACCAAAGGGAATGACCAAGAACTCATAGTGGCCCTCATGAGTATGAAATATAGTCTTGGGAATTTCTTCTTCTTTTATATGTATCTGGTGGTAGCCAGAATGGAGGTCAAGTTTGGTAAAGTATTGATCCCTACTGAGTTTATCTAGAAGGTCATCTATGATAGGAATGAGAAACTTTTCCTAGATGGTAAATTTGTTGAGGGCACAAACATCATGACACATGTGCCAATTTCCTTCCTTCTTGAGGACCATGACTACAGGGGAAGAATAGGTTCTTGTACTAGGAAAGATAACACCCGCTTCTAGCGATTCTTAGAACTCAATTTCATTTTTTTGAGAAAAGGGATGACGATAACGGAGAACATTGGGAGGAATATTGCCTGGGATTAAAGGAATCGAATGGTCATGGTCATGGTGGGAGGGGGGAAGGCCCTGGGGAGTTTGGAAAACATTGTGATGTTGGGAAAGGATATATTGAAGGTTGGGGTGCACATAGGGTGTCTCAACTTCTTGAATGGAATAGAGTTGGGAAATTATGCGAGAATGACCTTTTTTGAGTAACTTTTCCATGCGGTGGGAATTGATGATCTCTGGAGAACCTGTTGTAATTCCTTGGAATTTATATTGTTGTCTCTCTTATTGGAATTTCATGGTTAAATCCTTAAAATCCATGGTTATGGGTTCGAGAGTGAGTATCCATTCAACACTGAGTACAATTTCACAACCACCCATGTCAATAGAAAACATGTGAGATTTCAGGTTGTACTGACCAGTTTGTAGGCACACATTTTCACAATTTCCACCACATTTCATGGAACCACCATTGAATTTCATGATTTGAATTTTTTTTACAACATAAATATAGAAATTGATTTCTTGGGCAAGGTGGTGATGAATGAAATTATGAGTGCTACCACTATCAACTAGGATGATGACTTTCCTATGCTTAATATAACTAATCAATTTGAGGGTTTGGGTAGAAGAAAATCCAGTGAGAGGATTTTGAAAAAGAAGTGGTTAAAATTCAGAAGGATCATAGGGATATATAATATCATCTGCTTGGGGTAGCGCTGCCTTAGGGGGAAAATCAACATCTTCATCAGAAACATCCTCTAAAATGGCCATAATTTTTTATTTTTTTTACACTCGTACCTAGGAAAATATTTCTCATCATAATTATAGAAAAGACCCTTGAGTTGGAATTCACCCATTTCCTCCTATGTCAATTTTTGTACCTTGAGAGGAGTGTCCAGAGGGGAAATATTTGGGGGTCTAGGGAGGGGAACAAAAGCATGTTTTTTTTTTGGTAAAGGATGATCCGTTGTGCCTCCTTTGCACATTTAGTTTCTTCCAACAAAGCTCCATGAGGACCTGGGCTCATATTTCATCCTTGATGCCACTAATAAATCATTCCTTGAAGAAGAAATAAGTCGTACCCTCCATTCATAAATCTAAGTGCTCATAGGCAACGATAAAATATTCCATGGTTACAGACTGTTTCAACTTGGTCAAACGACCTAAATGGTGGGTGTCAGTGTCAAAGTGTTCATACATCTCAAAAACAAACTATGTCCAAGAAACATTCTCTTGGCGTGCATTTCGATGCCATTGCCACCATTTCCATCATTCCGGATCTAAATAGAGAACACCATAACAAAGCTTGGTCAAGTCATTAGTAATGATATGCAGGGAAAAATAGTGCTCCATCTAAGTGACCAAGGATGTTGGATCTGAGCCATCAAATTTGTTCACCTCAAATATGGGAAAACGAGGTTCACGATTGGAATGAAAGTTTAGAGGATTTGAAGAGTCAACACCTTCGACTTGTGGGTTTGGGACAGAGGATGAAGGACCCTGGAATTGGGTCATGAATTCTTTGAGAGTGGAGTGGAGTTCATCGTACATCAATTCGACTATTGAGTTGGCCCTAGATGTGGTCCACTTTGGCATGAATGGAAGTAATGTCATTATTAAGTTTGGCATGAATGGTAGTAATATCATTATTCAGTTTATGATTGGGTTATTCTTGGTGAGTGGGAGCAATTAGGGGAGGAGTGGGTCCACTGATAAAAACATAGAAAAGTGTTATACACCAGTGCAATCAGGGAAACAAGAGGAAGTCAATGGCATAAGTGGGAAATAAGGGTGTTGGGAAGGGTATGGGTCCACGGGGTAAAAAAAAAGGCTTCAAAATTATAGGTATCACAATGATCAGAGCGAATAGGATAATCCAATGGTCTAGGTCTCAAATAAGAGTGCGAACATGTTTTTTTTTTACTCTGGAGTTATACTCTGACTTGACCTAAATAATACTACAGTGTTGAAATGCCCAAATTATTAACAGAAAAAATGTGTAGTAATTTCACAACCCGAATGCAGGAGGCAAGGTTGCGTGGCCAAAATATCATTTATGTTCCTTTTTTGGTATGTTACCCCTAGATTAGGGTTTGCAGGGGGCATATGTACAATGGTTTTTCTTGTGTTATAGATCTCTGATATACGTGCGGGGTCAAACAATAGTAATCATCCCAATATCTAGGGAACCAACTAAGGAGGATTGACCATACACTTAGCTATACTATCTGAATACGTATGTACTAGATAGTATCTTCTCGAGTGGTGTTCTCGGTGTCACTATAACAGTCAGGTGGTCAAACACATGATCTAGGGATGGTTTCAGGATCCCTAACGGACTCCTGATATACCTTATAGTACATGGGAGTGATGGCCATGTACATATTATGTCATATGTGATACACTCGAGGGGTACCAACTGGGGTTACAAAGGCTTCCAACAAAGAAAAACATTGGTTTCTAGGAAACCTCGTGAAACCATTTGTATTTTTTACATGTGGTCTTCCCCACCACAGTTTTACCCGCTAAACGATAGATATTTGTGATTTAAATATGCTGACAATACATGTATCTACCTTGGAGAATGTAGTGTCCCCAAGGCCGAACCTCATTGCAAACCATGTTCTGAAAGAAATTGTAATTATGTTTTATAGGCTGGTGAGCCAAGTTTTTATAAGCTGGTGGCTTATGTGTTTGTTAGGCCAGGGAGCCTAAGTGTTGAAGGCCAGGAGCATGTTGTTGTATATGTAATCATGCAGAACAATTAATAAAATATAAACACCGCCATGTGCAGACCGACCACGATGAATGAGTGAAGGGGGACTAACCATCCATAGAGTGGGAAGGAATTAGGGGCTGGAATGTGGAAAAAGGGGCTAAGTGTTTAGCCTAGGGGGCTTAAGCCTGGGAATAATATTTTATTATTATTCCAAAAGAACATGGGCATTATATGTTTTATCCTAAGTCCTTTTGGAAGGACATGTGATTTTCCAAATGATGGGAGGAACGCGTGCTGGTGGAACGCATTCAGTTCCATGGGTGACAAGTGTCAACCCTGGTGCATGCGAATAAAACAGCTAGGGTGGACCGTGAGGGGGGTTCATTCTTCCATTCGATCGAACTGCCTGAGCATGTACGGGCTCTCAGCAGTACGACTGACCCGAGTTCTGTAGAGAACCTTCGTGCGTCCTTGTGATCCAAAAAGTCTATGTCTGGTCCTGAGAAAACCCGTGTATACCTCCGTATTG
>SNQJ01S0029382.1:134054-148629 GCA_010110895.2 Picea sitchensis | reverse complement strand
CAATCAATCACTTGACATCAATCAATCAAACCATTGGCATCAATGACAACATGATCCAACAGTAATCATGTTTCGTTGTTGTCCTAGGCAATTTAGTTATAAAATCATTGGTTTCCTCTTCGCATTTCCTCTATGGAATTGGAAATGGATGAAGCAAACCCATTGGGTGTCTATACTTTGATTTTACTCTCTAACACCCATATATCTGAAAATGTAATCAACAACATCCTTCTTTATTCTAGGAAAAAATAATTGGCTTCTTACTGATGCAATTGTTTTCTAGTAACCGGGATATTCGGGATATGGAAAATTATGCATTTCTTTTGACACCAAAACCCTAAGTTCTGTGGAACTAGGAAAATAAATTATATTCTTATGAAAAAGTAATCCATCTTCCTTAATCTCATACTCTTTCATTTTCTTTGGTACATTTTGTTGATGTAAACTTTCCTTTACCTGTAGGTAATGTCGATCTGTAACAACATCATCTAAAATTATTCGCTTTAAATATGACTGATGCATACTAACAAATGTAGCATGCATGAGGTGTAATCTTTTGTTGAGTGCATCAAAAACTTTATTTTCTTTTACCTTGATATGCTTGATGTCAAAGTCATACTCACTTAAAAATTCCAGCCATCTTGTTTACCTAGAATTCAAAGTTGGATGTTCAAAACGCTATTTCATACCACTATGGTATGTACTTAATTCAAATATTTTTCCCATGAGATAATGCCTCCACATATTCATTTCATGAACTATGGCTTCAAGCTCCAAATCATGTGTGGAATAATTCCTCTCATGTTCTTTGAGTTTTCTGGACTCATAACTAATTACATGTCCATTTTGAGTGAGGACTCCACCGAATATTTCTTTGCATGCATTTGTACATACCAAAAAATTATCATTTGGGTCAACAATATTTAAAATAGGTGCACTAGTAAGAAATTCTTTCAACAAATTAAAGTTCTCTTCACACTCAATTGTCCATTCAAATTTAATTCCCTTATTTTGCAAAGAAGTGATGGGATGATCAATCTTAGAGAACCCTGCAATAAATATTCTATAGTAACCATATAATCCCATAAAATATATGACTTATGAAACATTCATGGGTGTTGTCCATCCTATAATGGCTTCAATATTCTATGGATACACTGCTATACCTTGTTCTGAAATAATATACCCTGGATAATGGATTTATTGTTGGTAAAAAGAAAACTTACTAAGCTTGGCATACAACTGATGTTTCCTCAACACTTGCAACACCAACCTCAAGTGATGTTCATGATATTCCTCGGACTTAGAATAAATAAGTATGTCATCCAAGAACACAATGAAAAACGTATCCAGATAATATCTGAATATTCCATTCATTAATCACATAAAGACAACTGGTGCATTGGTTAGTCCAAATGGGACCAATACAAATTCATAATGTCCATACCTAGTTATGAAGGATGTATTATTAATGTCTTCTTCCTTGATTCCTACATGATGGTATCTAGATCTCAAGTAAATATTTGAAAATATCTTTTGTCCTCTTTCCTGATCAAAGAGGTCATCAATTTTGGGTAGAGGGTATTTTTTCTTCATAGTGGATTTATTCATCTATCTAAAGTCAATACAAAACCTCAATGTTCTATCCTTCTTTTTGACAAAGAGTATTGGTTCTCCCCAAGGTGAAACAATTGGGCATATGTACCCCTTCTTCAACAATTCTTCTAGTTACATTTTTAATTCTTTCAATTCAGGTGTACTCATTTTGTAAGGTTTTTTTTATACTCCAGCAACTCATGGTACTAAATAAATAGAGAAATATATCTCCCTCTTTGGTGGAAATATTGATATTTCTTGGAATACATATTCAAACTCTTATAATATTGGAAAATATTCAAGGCTTGGCCCTTTTGACTTTTTTGGCTCTTCCACATGAGTTGCATACAATTGACATCCTTTCCTTAAACATCTCTTCAGTTGTAAGGATGAAATCTCCCTTATAGAAATGGGTGATGGAATTCATTTCATAATGCTTTGTTTTCCTTCTTCATCAAGACATGTAAATGTCTTGTTATGACAATCTATGATAGCATGGTGTTGGTCCAACCAATCCATTCCAATTAGGATGTCATAAGATCCTAATGGTATTATATTCATATCAAAATCAGTACTCACTCCATTCAAATTTATTGGACAACTTATAACAGCCTTATTGATCCTTCTTTTGGTTCCAATGGATAGTTGAATCAAACTTGACTTTTCAAGATTACTTTTCTCCAAATGTAATATATCCTCTATTTTAGGGTCAATGTAACAATGTCTTGCTCCTGAATCAATCAAAATAACAATAGTTTGATTAATGATCTTACCTTCCACTTCGATCATATTGGATTGGTGCTTTTTTTTCGATCTTCTAAGTTTGCATATATTCTTCCCATGTATTCTACCGTTGTCGCCTCTTGGATTTTGTGCATGGTCTTCGCTTTATCTCCTCTATGATAGAAATCCTTGTATAAGTGATTTTATTTGCACCCCCAAAATTGGATTGGTGGTCTTCCTCTTTTCCCCAAGGAATATTCTTTCTTGGATTCATCTTTAGTAGACTAGTCTTGTTCATTTTCATTGGGGTTGTTTCTGTTGAAAGGAGGTTTGAATCCCTTCCTCCTCTGATTATATTTCTCCTTCTTCTTATCCTTCTAATATTTCTACATGGATTCTCTACCCTTTCGTTGCTCATATAGGTACTTATCCTTATTTATGGTCTTCGTCAAAGTCCTAGGCTCATCATACTGAATATTTTCCTTATAAAAGGATGACAGTCCACTCAAAAAACTATGTATCTTCACATTTTCATTCTTTATAAATCCTACATACATCAATAATCCTAACAAATTCTTCTCATATTCTGTCATGATCATGCTTCCCAACCTTAGTTAACATAACTCTTGCATATTCTTGTCATAGAAGTGCTCTAAAAGTTAATCCTTCTTAAAATATCACTTGAACTTCTTCCAAGTGATCCTTCTCTCATTAATGCACTCAACTTGCTTTAGTTCATCCCACCAAATAGAAACTTTTCCATGTAAATGGTATGTAAAAAATTTCTCTTCTAGGTTTGATGAGTAGTTATGAAATTGAAAAGGACTCCTAAGTCCAATAATCCATGCTTCAAAATAATCTTCCCTTTCTCTTTCACCATCAAAGGATTGTGGCTTAAGCTTCCTCAACTCTCCTTGCAAATTGTCCAATTCAAGTCTTGTTCTTTGGTGTCTAACAAGAGACACTTTTGGACTGCTTATGGAGTCTTTAGATGCATACAATTTCCTTGCTAAGTAAGGAGGTGAGTAATTCCTATTATTTTTGCTAGCACTTCTTGAATGAACATCTCTTATGTAGTTACCTCATCTTTCATGATATCTTCCTTATTCCTCCTTCCTTGAGTCTGATCCATTCTTTTCTTGCCTATGCAATTGATTTAGGCTTTTCATCACTTGAGAATTTATCTTATTTTTTTCTCTCACCAACCTCTCATTGCCTTCCTTGTAACTCTACACTTCTATTCTCAGGCTTCTCACAATCTCTATCAAGGTTTCTTGTTCCCCTCTACTCATGTTCCCATTTAATTCTATCTCTGCATTACCTACACTAATATTTTGACCTTTGATTTATTTATCATGGATGAAGGCTCCATCTCCTTCCTCCATTTTTTGAATATGCATTCTTATATTGAACTGGTATGGTTATACTCCCTAATATTTCAAAATGTGCAAGCAACCATTTTGTTATAATTATGCATATTATAGAACTTTTGTCAAACAATACTACAGGTCCTTTTTCTGCTCAATTCATGAATCAATATATCATAATTATCCAATTTATAACAATTCAAGGTTATTATCCTCTGAATAATATTTCCAAATACTATACTCATGCCTTGTTTCAATATTTGAGCTAAAAGTAATGGCTTCCTAAAAAAACCACTTTCCCCCTTTTCATGCATTTCTCCATTGGTGTAATTTTATTGAAGTGACAACTTTTGTCAACTATAGAAGAAACTATATCATAAACTAGAGAAAATTTAATATGATACATAGTTAATAATATTTATATGAAATTCATAAATACTCTCTTATTTTCAAGTTGATACACCAACAAAAGACTACAACAATATGGAATCTGCAACTTTGTCCCTTTTCACCCTTTTTCCAGACTTAGAATTTTTAGCAAAACTGGTTATCTCACAATATGTACACTTATGGAAAACTTTAACTAGAACAAATTTATTTTCCTCAATGATTATATAAAATGTAAAGTAAATAAAATTTTCCATTTTTGTGATCTAGGGTCACTTTTGCCTCTAAAAATCTCAAAAATCCCCCAAAAGTGGCTCTTAATAGTTGATTTTGGCCTATTTCAGTATCCCCATTCCAATCCCCTTAGTGTTTATTCAGTTCCTTCATGGGTTATTTTCATGTTTTCTTTTTGGAATCTCTCCAAGAGTTTCATCTTAATATGGACCTCTATCAACGATCTGGACCTAGATCTTTAAAAAAAAAAAAAATCATTTTCTAACAAATCTAGGAAGAATTGGACAATGGCCCTCTCTGACACTATTGTATACCTCTCGTTTGTGGACAAAAACCATATGTTTGATATCAATCTGACTTAATTTTCTCCTGTGATGGCCAAAAATATGAAAATGTCTCCAGAATTTGTTTTTTTTTGACACTATGGAATAATTTTTCCTAAATTTGATATGCACTGTCGATCTCAAATAGGAAGCATTTTGGACCATTGATATTCTTTCTATTGGTGATCAGATATTGAGGATCTGTGATTTATTTTTCCAACCAAACCTTCCCACTGATATCCCATATGCTCGANTTTTCCTAAATTTGATATGCACTGTCGATCTCAAATAGGAAGCATTTTGGACCATTGATATTCTTTCTATTGGTGATCAGATATTGAGGATCTGTGATTTATTTTTCCAACCAAACCTTCCCACTGATATCCCATATGCTCGACCACCGACCATCAATCATTGACCACTTTTCTCCGCAAACCAAAAGTCATCCACGAACCTCTTTGATGCCCGAACATCGACCATCAACGATATTCCATGAAAAACCCATATTTCTCACAAATCTCACCAAACCCTGACCATTGACAATCAACCATCCCTCTATTGATTTGGAAACTATGTCGACGTGGCATGACACGTCATCCTAAGGAATCAACTGGGCTGACATGGACTGACATGTCATCACCTTCCTCTCTCCATCGACCATCGACAATTTCTCTTGGAATAATATGGACATCACACTAGTTTTTTTTATTCCTAATCATTGTCCATCGACGATCGAAGATATATCTTGGTGAAGCTCAACACTTTGCCAAAACTTGTCGATCCTTGACCATCAGTTGTTGGCGATCGAAGATTTATTCTGGAAAACTTCAACACTTTGCCAAAACTTGTTGATCCTCAAACATCAACCATCGATGATCGAATATTTCTCCTGGTGAACTTCAACACTTCACCAAAACTTGTCTATCTGTGACCATTGGCCATCGACGATTGAAGGTTTCTATTGAAAAATTTCAACACTTAGCGATTTCGAAAAAATTCCTTGACAAATTTGGGCCATCGATATACCTTATTTTCCCAACTGCCGAAATGAATCTCATCCATCGATTTGCTAAGTTTGTCAAAATTTGAAAACATTACGATTTTTAAATTTTTCAAGAATGAATTTTGGCTATTTATGTCAATATCGAACATGATCTCAACCATCAATCCTTTGAACTTTACCCCACACTACAAGGACCACTAAAACATGAATTTTTCCAACCTTCAAGTTCAAATTCAGCTCTGCAATTATGTATATCGAATCCATTAACTTCTCAAATAATTATGAATTATGTCAAACTCAAATCTACCACAAATTTGGGGATTTTTCTCTCTAATCTATCTGTTTTTCCCAAAATTCACACAGTTTGAAAATATACAATAGCGAATTTGTCTAATTTGCACTCGTTCATGCCCATACCAGTCTGGTGTTTCAACCAAAAACGGTGATACCAATCTGTAATGTACCCAACCACCCACGGGTCGGGCACACTACTCCATAAACTCACTTCTAAACTAAATTTGAATTCTAATAACATTTAATTAATAAATAATCATGAAAGAACACCATAAAAACACATGCAATAATCAATATTTATGCTACAATCATAAAATAATGTTTAAACATGCCATGCACAACAATAACCAACAATCATGCATATTATAACATAACAATCTAAGAGACAATAATTAATACACAACATAAATAAATATATAAGAATAGAAACACATGACAGAGAGCACTTATATTAATAAAAAATATTCACCAACTGGTTGCAGACCAAGGACGTTCCACCCAACCATAAACACTATTGTTCCAAGTCTCAACAATGGGTCACCCCTGATCCAGGGATATGAATCCATAATGACAATTTCAGGGTGTCACTCAACTTCCCAAACCAGTCAGCACTCAAGATCTCACAAGTTCGTCAACACAAAAAAATACAAAGTACATCAGATCTATTTTCTCCATCCTGCACAACCCAAGAAAATGGACCCCATTCTCTACCACGCAGTCCCTCAGGATGTCCACCTCCTTCTAGGGCTCCAGTGCATCGGTTCAAGAATATCCATGCTGGGACTCTCAGGAATCACAGTTGTGAATAAAATTTAGTACATGTCAATGCATATCAAGAATGCAAGTATTAATTCATGGTTTTAATACACCAGTAGTCACTATAGCTAGCCAACCATGGATTCTCTCCCAACAATTTGTTTTTCCTTTCCCCCACCAAGATCAAGGATGAATGAGAAATAATGAATGAGTGAAAGTTTAAATGGAGAGAACAAAATGAAGAGTGTGAAAAATGAACAATGAATGAACCCCCAAAAAACTCAAAAATGGGTTTATATATTTACTTGAAAATCAATAACCACATGGCCTTTCCCCAAGAAGCACATGTAACCAATTCTCTCCATTAAAAAAATTATGGGTAAATAAAATATGATAAAATGAATTAACCCCTTAATCCCCCTCTCTTGTGTAATCATACCCCCCTATAACTCTTGTCCTTGTACTTCTAGTAGCCAATGATGTATTTTATTATTAATAATGATCAAAACATTACATTTCCTAGGCATGCTGGCCTCTTTGAAGGTTTCATAACTATGAAATTTCATCAAGTAAACAAAATACATTATTTAATATCGGGACTCAAAACTAGGGTATTACACAAGGTTTGACGAAATGGCTGGTGTCTTGGGATTTTTTGGTGATTTAATGTTTAACCATGGGTATGCCCACTATGAATAGATCAAAGTCTTTTTTCTACAATGTGTCCCATCCTCTCATGAAATAACATGGTCAGGTCGAGTTGATAATGACTTGTCGAGTCGGTTTGAACTGACTCAACCCATGTTGAGTCAATTCAAGTCGAAAGCGAGTCGACTTAAGGAAAAATGATGTTATTGTATCCAATTGAGTAGAAATTTCCTAACAACTTGTATAACATTCCAATCCGAAATCCTTTCATTAAGAACATCGCACATCTAACCATATTTCAAAAATCCTTATGAAATAGAGTGTGCAATCCTACGTCACTCATATCGCTAGCATATATCATGTTTCTTTCCAAACTTGGAATATGTATCACACCTGAAAGGGTTCTAGTCCTCCCATCCTATAGTATAAATCTCATTATTCCCCATCAAACAAATTTGTTTGTGGAGTCGTCCCAAAGAACACATCTCCTCATTCATATCATTCATATTCACAGAACCATTGTCTATGTGGTGTCATATGATAGGATGCTCTTGAGTCGGTAAACCAAACATATTGATCCAATTGTGTACTAGTCTATGCCAGATACACGTTGCCTCCCTTATATGGAGTCATCTTTCTCTTAGTCAACTAATTCTCATCGGATCTTGTACTGACTTCCATTTCCTTCGACTTGCAGTCCCTTTTGTAATTCCTGAATTGATTGCATTTCCAACATATTATCATTGATTGAATATGGAATTTAGATCTACCCTTTGACTTAGAATTTCTATTGGAGAATTTTTCTTTATCTCTATTAGTCGATCGAACTCTCACCACTAAGGCATCTTTTGTCGATCCTTCCATGTTCTTCCTTCTCATTTCTTCTATTAGTAGAGATGCAACCACATATTCTAGAACTAATTTGGTTGAATTAATCCCTATATCCATGACTAAGCTATCCAAAGAGTCTTTCAAAGAACATAAAAGGCTAATGCATTTCTCCTCTTCAGTGATATTGATATCTAAAAATGATAACCAACTTATTATGGTATTAAATTCATTTACATTCTCAGTCACTAAACTACCATCACTCATCCTCAGAAGATACAAATTATTTCTAAGGAAAAACTTATTTCCCAAATATTTCGACTGGTACAATCTTCCCAACTTGTCCCACATTTTCTTGGCCAAATATTCTCTTGATACATTCATTATCACCGAATTTACAAGACAAAGTCGAATCCTACTCCTTTCCCTTCTTTCAAGTTTCTCCCATTCTTCCCTCAACATACCTGTCAGAATGGTACCTAGAAAGACTCCTACCCATTTTTCTTAATCTAAAAGGAGATATTCCATTTTAAGCTTCCAAATCTCAAAATTATAGCCATTGAATTTTTTGATCTCTATTCTTGAGCTACTCGCCATTCTTTAAACATAATATTTAAAGATCTATGACTTACAACTCTTACTGGACCTATGATTTAGCTTAGATCCGAGGTGGATAAACCAATATTTGATACCACATGTTAAGAAATATAAAACTTCCACGCTAAACCTAATAGAAGAGAGGAAGAAATATTTGATCTATAAAATAAATGACAAAGCAAACACAAAGTACACAGATATTTTACCCTAGAAACCCAAACAAGAAAGCCCACATTCCTTGAGCATCTTTCTCTCTTGTTGTCTTATTCATTCTGAATAAAAGGTTACATGCCTAACCTTGGTATAAACCTAAGACACAATCGATATCATACCTTATTGATTTACACAAGAACAACATTGTAGCCAATTCTCCATACATTTACATGACCAACAATCTCTAAAACGATTGTTCTAAAAATCAGCTAAATATTGGCTAAAGATTATATTTTACATCATTACAACATGCCTTATTTATAGGATTTATAGTAGGAAAAACCCTAAATAAAGGGACCCAAAAACAATTAGAGATCCATGCAGATCATTGGTTACAAATCCATTGAATATTGGGATTATGTTACAGTCGACTACCAAGTTAGATTACTAGTCGACTACCAGTTGACCTTTATTCAGTCTTTAGTCGGTTGCCAAATGACCTCGTTTCGACCTATTCTTGGTTGAACACTTCGAATTTATGTTGATTAATTTAAATTTGAATTTTCCTGGTCAAACAACCTTGGCCTTTGAATTTCACTGCAAATAATATAACAACCCAATAATGCTCACAAATTATCTTGCACCCACATGTCATCCTGCATCCCACATTATGTACTCCACAAGTTTTGGGACTTCGTATATTTTCCAACACATGGAACTACAAACCCAAAATATCAACACCATGTCTTGGAACAATGGAAATTACCACTTTGGACTTCACCATGTCACTTGACATGTGGCCTCCATGTTACTAGGTATAGACAATTTCCCAATTTTCCAAAAATTCTAAAAATTAATAATTTTTCAAAATTTTATTTTTTCAGTCGAAAACATTCTTTTCTTTTTCAGTCACCATGGGATATATGGAATTGGATTTACATGGATGAACTTGATCCTAAGAGTGTCAATTTGACATCCCTTTGCTAAATTACATGCATATTTCACCCATAATTTGGGAATTTCACCCATTTCCCCCACATTTGAGATAGACTAATGCTTTGCAACACCGAAATTGTTAAATATGCACCAGTCTTTGGCCTGTAGGAGTCTAGTGTTGAACTAAAATATATGAAACTAACATGGCACATACTCCAGTCTCACTTCTAGGAATATGTCACTAAAATGCAAATTCTATCACATACTGAACTTTTCAAATTTTCATTTACTTAAATCATTATCTCTCTGATACCATTACTTAATTAATTAATACCAACCTTCATAGAGGATCATTTAATATTATTTTAATCTCTAATACAAACATGTAACATACTCATCTCCCTTGTTCGGTCTTGTTACTACCAAATTAAATGACATCTATTCAAATGAGAAAAATATATGTGCATCATGACATACATTCTGATGTTATTATCATTAATAATTAAACTCATGAATGAAACCAATTTAAAAATGCACAGAAGAAATGAATCGCACATAACATCATTCAAACATACAACATATAGAGTAAATGCAACATTCAATCATAATATTAAAACTATAAATGATCAAGTGATCAAAATAGTTATCTTAAAAAAAATGTTTTACACAACCAAGTACAAATGAAGGACGTTCCACCCAACCAGAGACTCCACTCTTAGAATTCCCTCCACAACAAGTCACCCCTGAGCTGGGGATATGAGTCCACAAGGATTGATAAGATATTATGGGTGTCTATAGTCCATTGTAACAACTCAAAACTTAGAAAAAACACAATGACATGACTCCTACAATAATTCGGGTGTCTATAGTCCATTGTAACAACTCAAAACTCGAAAAAAACACAATGACATGACTCCTACAATAATTCCAACCACCTATCTCTTTTCCCCATCAACTTGCACAACCAAATGGATGAGATTTCCTTCTCTACACCATAGTCCCTAAGACCATCTCCATGCCCTCTAGGGCTCCCACATATACTGGAGAGGACTCTGTCTATTAGGGGCTCAAGGAAATCTAGATTCAACAAGGGTGGTAACACATCAATCTCACTTTGTCTTGGGTAATTTTCTCACATACAGTTAGTCATGGGCATAACAACCTGATTTTCAGCATAATTTCTAGCCTCAACAAAGTTTCCTCAATATAAAATAGGGTTGGAATATCTTCCCCAACATTAAGCCCTAGTTTTTCTCACTCCTTGCTAACAACAAATTGTTTTCCTTCCTACCTTAATTTCCTCTTCTACCTTGATTTATTGACTCTCACTTTCCCCCAAAGGATGATTACTCTTAAACCCTTTTTTCATAACTTAGTGGGTTTACTTCCTCACTCAACATTTTACATGAATTAGACTATTGAGTTATTAATATGTGTTATCACTGAAATTTCATCCACAACATTGCATGCAAATGGTTACAGAAATACAACAGTTCAAAACAACTATTAATTCAACCGCATCACCAAAACACATTTCCAAGAGGCAAAAAATATACAATTGGGAAAACATTGGCATGCACCATCTTACTAAAGGAAGCACGTGCATAGTGCACGGGGCAAAGAAGCCTGTGGAGCGCACAATGCACCATATGCGCGAATGTGTATGAGAAAATACATGCACTGTTGTGAACGACGCATTTATGGTTCTTGTCGGCCCCTCAACCACTTATGGACCAATTCACAACTTGATTTCACCCTCAAATCTGAGCTAAATCTAAATGGGGAGCTGGTCAAGGACCAAAGGGTGCCCTAAAGGGCCCCTTGTTCACACCAAGAACCAATTGAATATTGCCTTGAAGACATGCTATAAATGGAGGCCATGGGTGCACTAAGAAATTAAGAATTTCATAGTATTGTTATGTTGCCTCAATCCTCCCTTGAGAATCCTATTTTCTCCTTGGATCATTCTAGAAACATTCCAATAGGCCATTCAACTCACCTCTTGAGGGAATAGGCATTGATTTCTTCATCATTTGCTTTCTTCTCTACCATTTTAAGAAGAGCTCTCCATTAGGGAACTCAAGAGCCCTCCCAAGGAGGAAGAGGGGACTCATAAGCCCCCCTTTCTCTATGGTGGCATAATCTTGGTCATTGGTTGATTGTTTTTGGTTCAAAGTTTCTTATGCATTCTAGTTTTATTTCCTTAGTTATTTTTAGTTTGTTTAGTTTTTTATTTCATGTGCTTGGATTGTTTAGCTCATGCACTAACCTCTGTCTTGTATAGCAGGCCCAAATAGACATGAAAGTACCCTTGTTTTTCTCACCCAAGTGACGAAACATACACAACAGATTGGCAACCATATTGGGGATAAGGTATCAATTTACTCCCTATTTAGGCTTCAAGAGCATTTATTTTTTACCCATTTTCCTTGCAGGTACCAAAAACGGCCTAGCCTTGCCTGTCAAGATCCTTGTTTGGAGCTGGAAGAGGAGAATTTCACTCAAAATCCCCCCCCGACATGTATTAGAACATCCGCAGCTATTTCATCCCATAGATGTGCACTCAGCGGGTTGTGCGCCCAAAGTACTTATGTTCTCTATGCATTCTGTGCACTGTGTGCCAAAGGGCTTCTATTCTCTTCGCATTCTGTGCACTGTGCGCCCACTGCACATTTGTCTGGACTGTAACCCGTGCACCTTTTGAAAGTTTAAAAATTGTAATACTTTTTGTGATGATTTGAAGGTCCCTAGCCTTCAAAATGTTTCTTTCATGCAATTTGTAAATGCACTCCACTTAGACTCCTTTCCCATATGAAAGGTTAGCTAAACATAGGCACTTAGGGGGTAAAAAGAACCATATTTATCCTCTTTTTCTTTGGTTGCCACATGTATGTCTTGTTTAGGTTGTAAAGGATAAGTTGAGATTATTTTCTATCACATAAAAAAACACTTGCATTGGGACCAGAAATCAATTTTAATCATTGAGTATTCTCTTCTCTCGCACCATAGAGAGATATTGAGAATTAGAAAGGTGGTTAAGGGGACATTTCATCTCCCTTAACAAAATATTTAGGAGAGGACAAAGCCCCCCTAGGGCTCCTCTTAGTTTCTTTTTGAAATCATATTAAATTTCTAAGGGCCCATACATGCCCACATGTTGGAAACTTAGGATAGTTTCTCAAAATTTCTTTCTTAGTTTACATCACTAGGAGAGTCTAACAATCAAAGTAACGGGCCCATACATGCCCACCTTCTTGCAATCTAGGATATTTTTTCAAGAATTCTTACTGTAAACCATATTAGGGAGTTTAAAGGATTGGTAAGGACCCATATGTCCACATGCTAGTTCTTTAGGTATTTTAAAATTCCGCAAGGTTGTACCAATGACACTTAGTAAGATAGGTAACCAAGATTTGTAAGAACCATAGGAAGTCCACATGTTGCAAATGGACCCCTAAATTATTAAAATTTGGCACATTTTATCACTTTCTCACACACAAAGTCACTCCTCACTCACATAATTTCCATCTTGAATCATGGAGGCTGAAGTAGGTTTTCTCCAAAGGAATTCTGAAATGCCCCACTATTTCTTGAAGAAATTATCCACACCCACTTAATTCAAACGAGATTGGTTCACACCCCCAATCTCTCATCCCACCACATCTAATTTTTTTCTAAAAACTCACTAAGTCTTCCTCCATAGGAGGTGCCAAAATAAATTTTTTAGTCTAGGTAGGATCTCAGGGGTAGGCATCCAAATAACCCCCCATTATCTGGTTCTCACATTTTCAAACATTAGAAGTTGACAAATAGGGAACTTTAAAATCCTCCAAGTCAAGTGTTCCTACACCATAAGGCAGGGATATACCCGTGAAGGTTTGAAGGCAGAGGTCTGGTTATTCTGTGCGTCCCGCGTTGAGTCACCCAACTCTTGGAAGGGATCCATCCTGTGACCCATTTCTAAGGCCAAAAGTCTAAATGTTGCACTTTGACCGAGGTACCTAGTGGCCAAATTTAGGACATCTACCCAGGTGGCAATTGTGGGCTGCAATTGCACCTTGATCGGATTTTGTGTGGCTAATGGGAAATATCACCAGCTCTTTTGGGATATGCACCCTCTACCCCTCATTGTAACTGATTATTTCATCATTCACTAGTTCCTCTTCCGGTGGCTTCAGACCCCACTATTGAGTTCTCTTGGAAGGTCCAATACTATTTGAGAGGAAGGATGATATGTCCTTTTAGGACACAAGCATTAGTTTTCTTTGTTCTCCCACATGGACAAAATCCACCTACCCACATGTATGCTTATTTATAGTTGATTTATGTATTATGCTCATTTGATTACATGCGATTATGAGATATATTGTGAAGGTCCAAATTATACAAGTCTATTGTTCATTTATTGCTCTCATCACCATTTGCAAACATTCACTTTTCTAGTCAGACATCATTGGGGACCCACAAAATCCCCATCGTTCCAGACGATTGTATAATCTCCCTCCCATTTTAGAAGGAGTTCCTAGTCTTGCCAACTCACCATCTCAACCATATAACACCCCTGTGAGTGCCACTATTTTGGGATCATATTTGCTTGGTTCCACTTTACTTGGGTCCAATTACGAAGGCCATCCATCCACTATATCTCCTTCACAAGGAAGCGGGGGGGAAACTTCTTCTCAAGGGAGAAGTACAACCCCACCAAATCCCCCTCAAGGGTCAGGTCCACT
>SNQJ01S0029382.1:103275-126469 GCA_010110895.2 Picea sitchensis | reverse complement strand
GAAGCTATGTGAGTGATAAGTGACTTTTGTGTGTGAGTGAAAGTGTGCCAATTTTTAGTGAATTAGATGTCACCTTGCTGCATGTGGACTACTCTTGGTCCTTACAAGTGTTTAATTACATAATTAACTAAGTGCCTTTGGTACAACCTTGCGTAATTCAAAAGTCCCTAGGAAGCTAGCATGTGGGCATGTGGGTCCGTTACTATCCCTTTAACTCCCTATTGTGATGTAATCTAAAAAAAGCTTTGAAACTATCCTAGATTGAACATGTGGGCATGTATGGGCCCGTTACAAACCTTTAAACTTCCCTAGTGTTTTGATCTAAGAAAGAAAAATTCCAACACTATCCTATGTTTGTAGCATGTGGGCATGTATGGGCCCATTAAGAGGAGTCCCAAGAAGGGTTGTTGTCCTCTCCTAAAGGTTTTAATGTTCTTAAGGGAGATGAAATCGTTTCACAATCATTTTCTGATTCTCAAGATCACTTGGAGGCGTGAGAGAAGAGCATACTAAGTGATTTGCTACTCAACTTCTAGTCCCAATGTAAGTTAAATGTGATTAAAAATGATTTCCAACTTATTTTGTGAGTCAAAACAAGCCATCCATGTGGAAAAAAGCAAAGAAGGGAAATTGATTTTATCCTCCTAAGTGCCTATGTGTTTTTTGACTAACCCCTTTATATGATGAGGGTACTAAGTGTGGTGCAGCTTTAAAATATTCTTGACATCATTTTTAAGAAGGCAAATGGCCTTCCCCACATCTCAACAACCTTACAATGTGAAAGTTTTGAACAAATGCGCGGGTCTTAGTGGAGACAGAGGCGCACAGAGCGCATGCGCACGAGCAGAGACAAGTTAAAAAGCGCATGTGCACAGAACAAAACCATGGGTCAAGCGCATGGGTGCACGATGCGCGTCTGTGGGGTAAAATACCTGTGCACAAGTGATACATGGCCGAGAAAGAAAAATCTGAGTGGATTTCTCTCAATTCTCCTTGGAATTAGTTGGCTGGCAGGTCGACTTAGGCCGGTTAATGCACCTGCAAGTTAAACAAACTAAAAGAAGAGCAAAATAAACCCAAACGAGGTAGAAAATTGATACCTTTCCCCAGTGGAGTCTCCAATCTGTTGCGCCTCTTTCGTCACCTTGGTGAGCAGAATAGAGGTGCTTGCAAGCTCATTTGGGTTTGCTGAGCAGGACAGCTATAGAGAAAAGAGTTAGGTAAAGAAAACAAAAACTATAATTAAGAATTAAACTAATAGATGCAATAAAAATTAAAATCATGAGCATAGGGACATAGAAACAAAAAGAACCAAAATACCCATGTCACCAATGTTTGAGGCTGATCTATTGATGAAAACAAAACACCAAGAAGAAAGGGGACTATGAGTCCCTTCTTACTCCAAGGGAAGGCTCTTGGACCCTCACTAGCTAGCTCTTCTGACAACAAAGAAAATGAAAATGTTGATGAAAGAACTCTTTACAAATCCACTCAATGGTGAGGTGGATTGTCCAATGTAATGGTGCCAATATGCTTGTGTCAAGGATGGAGTCCTCAAAACAATAGAGGCAGCATAACATTACTTTGAATTCCTTGAGAAACTGAGGTGCATTCATGGATTTTTATAGCATTGCTTTGGGTTATTGTTTAACTGCTTTGTAGTGTGAAAAGAGGCCATTTAGGGCATTCTTAGGTCTTTGACCAGCCCACCATTCGGATCTAGTCAGGATTTGAGAGTCAAATCGGCTTGGGAGCTGAACCATAAGTGGTTGGGAGGCCGACCACTTCCATAAATGCATCGTTTAGCATGTGCACAGATTTTTGCGCTCATAGTCACGCATCGTGCGCCTGTGCGCGATTTCTACGTTCCTGTTCCACACATGTGCACATGTGCCCAATGTCTGCAAAGCTCTCTTCAATTTTTCACTACTTTGTATAGTTTTTTCCCTTTTTGAATGCTGTGATATTAATTCAGGGCCATGAATGACTTCGTCATTGTTTGACGATGTTGAGTTCTTGTAACCATGTGCAGAAAAAATTTCAGTGATAACACTCTTTGCGGTGAGCATGGCCATTACACTCACCATTTCCCCCAAATTTTTGACTTCAAATGGATGAAAGAATCCATGAACACACCACGTCCTCTAGCATCGCCTACCCCTCAGTAGGCCCCACAATAGTATTTGCAAAAACCACCCCCATTAGTGTTACAAAACCCTATTCCACACCAAGGTGTTATGAATACCCAACATGACGTACATCCTTCCCCACCACAAATGGGACAATGTCAAAACCTAGGGCGCATCCACCCTCACAATCCAGCGGATTGCAATATCCTCCTCACTAGAGAAGAAGAAATTATTCTGCAAACGCGCGATCATCAATACAACACACCCCTTGAATCTACTCCCACCACTTTAGAAGCATCTCCAGCTACATCTGGGAAACCCTTGATGATTCCATGCCTTAACATTGAACCCCCCATTTGTATCCCTCACATTTTGTTATGACGAAATGTCAATAACCCTCAGTCTAGGGAAACACACAATTACAGTCTAGTCGATGATTTGGCATAGTCTCCTGCAACCATGTATGTTTTGAAGGTCCTCCAAACTTGTCCAAATCAACAAAAATCCTTACTTTCTGCCTTGGGGGAAATCGACTTAGGTGGTACTAGACTCATCATATTTGATATAGATAGTGGGGAACCTCGTCTCCCTTCTTTGGTAGATTTCTAGATACTAGTCAAGATTCAGAACATCACAGTTCATCGATGTATCATTGATGAAGGAGCATCCACATGCATCATTTCAAAAATTGTATGGAAGAAACTAGGCTCACCTGAGCTAGTACCATCTGCCATCACTTTAAGAGCTTATGATGGTTGATCATTCTCCATTGAATGGATCTTTCAAAATGTCCCCGTCGAACTTGGGGGAAAAACCATCCTCATCGAAATTGAGGTTATCGATGCCCCACTCGATCACAATATATTTTTTGGACATATCTACATGTACACTATGAAGGAAATAGCCTCTTTTGTGTTTCGAATGATGATGTTCCCCCATAAGTAAAATCATTACCATCGACCAAGTTTCACGTTACGAGCCTAACCACTACGCCAACATCGATAACATCCTACCTCTTGTCCGCACTAGTTCCAATGCCTATTCACTCATAGATATGGGCCGCATAATTTTTAAATACCCATCCTTGTTGGGGGCATACCATGGAGAACCACCTCTCATACACCTTTCAACACAATTTTGTGTTGCATCTTCTAACAAAACTAACATTGGAGACACCATCCCTCCCATAAAGGCCTCTCCTCACCTCGACATCCCACCAGTTGAAGAAATTTTACCTCAGGATTTCCTTGAGAACCCTACTACACCACTTATCCCTAATTTCCTCTTCCCCTAGGGGAAAATCCTAGTTTGGGATACAATCCCCGAAGACATCACTCAAATTTCCTTCTTCTACCCCCCACCGCGAGTACAAGCATTTCAAGTAGTCGAGATGCTTACCCTTCCCAACATGGTTCTCACTATCCATGTATGCTATATACACCCACTTGTGATGGTTCCTCAACCATCCCTCCCTCCTCAATCAGAGGAAATCCCAATGCATATTCTAGTACTAAATCTGGCCATGCCACCCTCACCCCCAATTGCCAGCACCACTGCTACAACTGGGGGTAGATGGAAAAAGAAATATCCCATCACTCCATTTCCTCCCCGAGTTCAACCCCCTTGCGCACTCTATGAAAGAGAGGGACACCTGACTAACAGATGTCATTCTCTTCCTAAATTACACAATCTGATTCAACTCCCTCGAGCAACCAAATCACTCACCACTTCACCAATCACATCTAGTACTACCACAACGTCCCCCATGACAGGCAGTAAAGGGATGCGAACCAAATTTTCTTGCGCCATCTGTTCATAGTATGTCCATTACACTCATCATTTCCCAGCTCTACCTCAGTTTCTCTAGACACTAACGACAGTACGCCAAACATTTCAACAAGATATCTATCCACCACCACTTTCGGGTACCCACATCACTAACATCCATTATGTCTCTACCTCAGTCCTCGAATGGATGAGATTCCCTTGATCTCTTTGTGACTCCCTTTCTCATTTCACATACCAGTGTCCTTTGATCATTGAATACAAGCGTCTTCAAATAACTCTTATTCAAAATTATTCAACCACCTCACCTCATGTCATGCAAGTGTCTCCCCCTATCCCTTCTCCAGTTACTTTTCACATCACCTCCCCTGGACCTGAGTCACTTCCCACCACTCCATAGTTCATGGATAGACTATCTGAGGATATTCCCCCAAATCCTCCCAATTCTCTGGTTCATTTCCCCCATGAAATCTTACCCCATACCATAGTTTACCTCCCACAGTATCTGGACATTTGGTTTATGCCAAGAGATTTGTCGCAATATGGTTGCGATATCCCCTCTACGTCTTCACCACTTGAGGACAATCACACTGTGACATTCACACATGTCACCTCCACGGATCCCCTGTATTCCCACATTTTTCACTACAATGAAGATATACTGGAGGTACTCACTACCCCTGATTTCACATGGAATGCAGTCCATCACATAGCACTCTTTCTCTCACAGGAATCCTTTGATGCTCCTAGTCAAGCCTCTATATGTGCAATCGAAACCAAGGATTTTATTCCATCAAGGAATATATATTGGTTCAATAACCCTATCCTTATCCCAGATGCTTTTGAAGAAGGAAACATGGCCAACATTTCCCCCACTATCAAAATCGACATTTCTATCAAACTAGAAATCATAGAGGAAATCACCATTGGCGCTGCATGCTCCCCTGAAGAACTCACAACTTACAAAGTTCTCTTTCAGGAATACCAGGATATTTTTTTTTTGGTCGTATACAAAGATGCCCAGCCTCGATCCTTCTATAGTCGAACATCGCATAGACACATGGCCAGATGTCACCCCAGTCCATCAAAAGCAACTCCCACTTCACCCATCCAAAGTTGTGGCTATCAAAGATGAATTTGACAAGTTTCCAACTCCATCCCCATTAAAAAATAATAGGGTACTATTCGTGTCTGCGCTGACTTTCGCGATATCAACCCTGATTTTCACAAAGACAACTTTCCAACCCCTTTCATCGACCAAATTATCAATGACTGTGTCGGCCATGAGGCATTGTCCTTCATGGATGGGCTCTCTGACTACAATAAAATCCAAATCCATCCAACAGATCAATATAAAACCGTGTTTACTACCCCATGGGGTACTTTTTCTTATCGTGCAATGCCTTTTGGACTAAAAAATGTAGGCACATTTCAATGGGACATGGCTTATGTTTTCCATGATCTTTCTCGCATCATCATCACTTACTTGGATGACCTCACTACTTGATCCAAGAAACAAATTAAACATTTAGGCGAATTACGAGTTGTCTTTCAACGATGTCACCAGTACAATATCCTCCTGAACCTCCTCAAGTGTGTATTTTTCATCACCGTTGGATGCCTCCTTGGGTTCATTGTTTCCCAACACAGCATCACAGTGGACCCCCTCAAGGTCCAAGCTATCACATAAATTCCACCACCTAGAATTTGCGCCCACTGCAGAGCCTACAAGGAAAAGCCAAATTTTTACGACACTTTGTCCCATATTACGCCACTCACACACATGGTTTCCTTCACTTACTACACCATGATATCCCATTTCAATGGGATGAACATGCGCATACCTCTTTTGATGATTTAAAAGAGGCACTATCCAACACCCCTTTGATTAGTCCCCTAGCCTATGATCGTGATTACATCCTCTACTTGTCAACCTCAGCTGTCTCAGTAGCAGGAGTCCTCGTTCAACTAGGGGATGATGGACTAGAGCATGTTATTTACTACATCAGTAAAAATATTTTAGGACCACCCCTGAAATAAAAAGATGATGAGAAACTATCCCTCGTAGTTGTCCTCAACTTTCAAAAATTGTGTCACTATATCTTTCTTCACACTACCAAATTCGTAGTAGATTCCAACCCCATGAAGTACTTACTTAGTCGATGACAGATTAATGGAAAATTTTCATGATGGATCTTCATCCTTCAAGAACACAACCTAGAGTTATCAACTACCAAAATAAAGAAATCACTTTTTCTCGCCAAACTCATCACGATGTTTCCCTCAGATGCTAAAGGTTCACCCATCAATACGGATTTTCCAGATGAACACCTCTTCTTGATCCCCTCGGATGAACCATGGTACGACGACCTTCTCATCTACCTTCGGACATACAAGTTCTGGTCTCATATCTCTCGAGATGATCGTCAGTGCATTCACCATCAGGCCCCTGGGTACCTCCTCATTGGTGATGTGTTGTACCGATGTGGGGTCGATACCATACTCTATCTATGTCTGGCCATCAAGGAAGCAGACATAGTCATGAATTATTTTCATATCAGCGCTTGTAGTGGCCACCTCTCAGGTATGTCCACCGCCCAAAAAATCATTCAAGCAGGATACTTCTCGCCCACACTATTTCATGATTGCATCCATGTTTTCAAGCGATGCAACAAATGCCATCTTTATGAAAACAAATCACAAGTGTCACCCGCTCTTCTACATCTAATCATCACAGCCGACCCATTTTGAAAATGGGGCATAAACTTCATGACTTGAAACCCTCCATATAGTAATGGACACAAGTACATCATCATGGCAGTAGATTACTTCACCAAATGGGCCAAATCCATTACTGCCTTCAACAATAACACTGACACAAAAATGTTTTCTTCAACCATGTAATCACCCGTTTCGGAGTTCCACTAGAATTAGTCTCTGATCATGGTAAGCACTTTGAGAATGAGCTCTTTGCTGAACTCTCCTC
The DNA here is from genome assembly GCA_010110895.2 of Picea sitchensis. Lineage (NCBI taxonomy): Eukaryota > Viridiplantae > Streptophyta > Pinopsida > Pinales > Pinaceae > Picea > Picea sitchensis. The sequence continues at coordinate 119,569 of SNQJ01S0029382.1, read as the reverse complement.
AAGGTTAGGTTTATCCCATGATTTTACCTCCCCATACTACCCTCATTCCAATGGACAGATCGAGGTTGTTAACAACGTCCTCAAAACCATGTTGCAATACACTGTCAAAAAACATAAGACCAACTGGAATCATATGTTGTTTTCATCATTATGGGCCTATTGCACGACAATCAAAACTACCACCAGTTTACACCATTTCATATCTTCCATGGGATTGAAGCCACCCTCCCCACCGAGTGTTAAATTCCCACGTTGCGCACCACCATTGAAATATTACCTGACACTTCTCCAATGGAGTAGTGCTTGCTGACCTTAGATTCGTTGGATGCGGATCATCCATTCTCATTATAGAACAATGAGGCAGCTAAAAAATGGTCCAAATCCACCATTGACCTCCATGTCAACCTTCACTCATTCAATGAAGGAGATCTCATCCTAGCCTATGATATCACTCATGATACTCTCGGTCATGGGAAATTTGAGTCGTTATGGCATGGGCCCTACATTGTCCAATGCTGCCTCACTAAAGGTTCATACATCATGGCCTCTCCAGAAGGCTATCCTCTTGAAGAACCCATCAACGGGTTATACTTACAGAAATTTTACGCCTAAGCATAGTCATCCTACACTAGGCCTTTTCTTTGTACACATTTGTAGAGTTTTTAGTCTTCTTTGTTTTCACCTCCACACCTTATTTTTGATCTACCATCAATTTTATTGAAAAATTCATCCTCAATCGGCCTACCACATCGGTTACGTTGACAGTGCTAGCCGCTGGACATAGAATCTCGTTGCGGTCACTTGGGCCCTCTATACCCCCTTACATGCACTGCTCCACTCTAGAAGCATATGTTATCGGTCTCCTCATCGAGGCCAACCACAACCACAATCATCACACCAGCATCTTATTAGATTCCCATCTTGTTTTCCTGTAGCTCAACAATGTATAGTGTTTCTGTGATCCTTGCCTCTTTCACAAATACCTGCAAGTTAGACTCTTATCTCGAAACTTTAATTCAATTACATTTACACATATTCTACAACAATTCAATCAAGTAGAAGATAACATGGCTAACCTAGTGTTATATTGACATTTATCACATCACGAAATCATTGCATATACATAAATCATCACACATCAGTCGCAACATATAGATTAGACATCACAAACCATCAAAAAATACACACATGTAAACATCACAAAGATCTCAAAAATGTGTATCCATATATATATATATCAAAGTACCATAAATTTTTACAAAATTACAACATATACATCGCTCGTAGCCAAGTGAGCCCCCTCACCTCTATAGGTACAAAATGGGTATCTCGTACCATATAAAAAATGGGTATCAACTACCCTGTACAAAATGGGCTCGCAGGCCTATATAAATACACAAAATAGAACTGACACTCACAGTGCCCCCAGATCACCCCCACCAAGTTCTCTATGAGCCAGAGGTGCCCCACCAGCTGGGGGTCCTCTAGGTCCAGGAGGCATTCGACCAGTCATCGTTGCCCCCTCTACAACTGCTTGGAGGATGAATGTCCGCCACTCTTCCGGAACACCCACACACTTCTCTAGGACTCTCTCATCCTAAATGTGGGACCACATGCCCTCTGACACACCCTGCAACACCTCCTCAAATCGATGAAGGATATCCTCCACCCCCCTACAGACCTCTACCATGACGCATGCGATGGCCCCGCACCTAGATCATAGAAACTGTGCCTCTATCCAACCCTCAGCTCATCTTCCGGTCTCACACCAGCGTCATCCCTATGACATCTATCTCCTACCTACGACTTAGCCTACGATGGTCCGACTAGCCCTTGGTGAGATGAATCTCCAAGCATATCCACCTCTTGGCCTCGAGGTCCCACATCTGCAAACACAAAAAAAAATATAGAGTCAACATCCATATACATATAAACATATGCTACACTATCCAAATCACAAAACATAAATACACCAACATACCTCTCTAGTCGCAGACCTCTCTAAGAGGTAGCTCCATGCTCTGGTTGTGTTGGAAATCCATCCCACCATATTGGAATCAAGGTATGATCGGCGGCATGTGATGACACACACGTGCCAATGTGGACATAAAGTAGTGGCCACCCTCTCTCCCCCCCCGTGTCATGCCAAAATCTGAGCCCATCACATCAGTCACGGCTCTCGTGAACCTGCAGGTGGCAACAAAACCCTCGGGTGCAACATGGGAACCCTCTCCAGTAACCATTCCACCAAGATAGATCCAAACAAAAAATCATTGGAGTCGATGGTTCAACACCAGTGAATCTTCCCCATCATCTTGGCATGCAGCATGAAACCCCAGGAAAAAAAATCACCATCTAGGACCCTCTCCATAATCCTTAGCTGACCACTAGTGACCCAATGAGTAGCTAAGGATCCATAGATCCTCACAATCATTGTCGCGATGCACTGATGAAAGAGAACATCCATCACCTCAATGCAGAAAACTGAACCTGACATTAGGTTCAGCCCCATATAATAACTTTGTGCCACATCTATCAACCTCATATACCCCAAAAACTGGGGTTTAGTAGGCAGGGCTATTCCCCGAAAGAGAAGCCCCGTCAAAAAATACACATCCTCAATAGCTCAGAATGTCAGTTGTTGCCCCCGCACAATGAAGAACTGTAGATCAGTGCTCCACATCAATATAAGATACTGAATCAGGTACTCCTGTGACTTTATTAGTGGGAAGTCGAAGAACTTGAGTAGCCCACAGGCTGCCATGAGTCTCTGAATGCCAGGCTCCTCTCTCACCCCCTCCTGGAGGCACTCCCGGTCACACTCCCTCTAGTGGAATGGCATGATAAACTGATCACCTACATTCAAACAGAAACCCTTGGTCAACACTCATCATTTATCAAAAGTATCCAAAAAATTCAAACTTTCAAAACCCCTTAGCTTCGCCTCTAGTGAGTGAATTTCACCCCCACAGGTGCGCACATATGTGTGCCTGTTTTTAACACAGCTGCGCATCCATGTGAAACTTTCAGTGAAACAACTACACATCCATGTGCAGTTGTCACAACCTTTGGTGTGCACACATGCGTATTTTTTCTCTACACAGTTGCACACTGATGCGCAACTATCTAAGAAACAGTTGCACACAATGTGCAGTTGTAATTCCAACAGGCATGCATCTCATGCGCGCCTGTTTTTCTCACCTACACATCGCTATGTGCGGCTATGTTAAGCAAAACCGCACATCATGCATGGGAGATATAATTATACCCACACATCTCATCATGGGTATCCTTCCTTTTCCCACGCATTAGTGGGCCCACCCCTAAACCTACCCTAGTACGACCATTCGTACGACCCCTACCTACCAAATAGAAATTATCTACTTTGCAGGAGGATAGGACCACCAAACTAACTCTCGCAAATACTGGATCGGTTAGCTTGAACTCTCTTAATATTTGAAACTCCTCCAAATACTCTCGTCAATTCACTATAGCAGTGGGTACAAATGAGGTGGCATTGTGGGCCCCACAACCATATATAGTCCCTTTTTCCAAACTTCCACACTCATTTACAGGATCCCGGAACCTCTATTTCTCGATCTGTCTTCAGCCCCAGGATTTGGATCCCTCCATCTACATAGCCACATTCCCTGGGTCACCATCCATGCTTGACCCTTGGGGATAATTTTCCTCACATCATGTCCAGGTACGCTTGCTCATGTTCAAAATTATGAAATAACTATTATATGTTCTTTTTCTTTAGATGTTGTCCATGTCGGGTATTTGGTTTTCATGTGTGTAGTTACTTGGTCATCACAAAAACCACAGCCCCTTCAGGTATATGTTCGACACTGGCATGTAATAATTCCCTATGAATATCAATTGCATCTCCCAATCATACCCTCCGACATTCACCTTTAGGGTCCCTACACCCAGATCTGCAGTACTATCACCTCTGCTTCATTTTTGTACTGTCTCTCAGTAGCACTCTCCCCCCATGAGTTGTCTCATTCATAGTTCCCCTCGATACTTTGACCCTCGTGTTGCTTTCACCCCCTAGGAATGGGAGCCCCGATAGTCTCATGCATTTTCAAGAATAAGCCACATACTCCTTCTCATCATTTTGATAGATTTCCCAATGGACTCCTAGGTTATCTCATCTCATTTCTATTTAACTGCACCTTTGCAGTATCACTAACCCTCCATTTCATCCACAATCAATTTTCCCATCTACAAATTTCCCTCCATCCATTTACCTCATACAGAAACCCACCCATGGGACCCCCACTCTCCACCAGTTCTCCATGAAACTTGCGCCCTCACAGGCCAAGCCATATTGCACTGGGGCACCCGTTTTTGTATCTGAATACTCATCCCAAATTATTCTTTATTTATTTGGTAATTGTAAAAGGCCTTTGTTTCCAGAATTTACTCATCTTTTTGTCGTCACCCTTGAAGACCTTATTTTTCGGGAAACGCAACCCATGTCTCCCTCGGTTTGGGCATCCACTATCCTTTACTCATATTGACATCGTTCATAAACCCTGAGCATCCCACAGTCCATGTACCCCTGATATCCGAGTTTATCCACTTTATCACACCTCTGGCACAAATTAACCTTATGTCTAGTCATCCCCCTGACACTAGATATAGTTTCACATTTGCTACCAATCATCCTTTAAACCTACCCCCAACTAAGGGTGGTCTTAAGTCTCACCGCATCTTGACTTCATTCATGTTCCCTATCAGTTCTTGATCTTATCTCCATAGATTTCATGAAGCCCTTTGCTTCTCGGAGTCGCGTCTTCCTTTCTGTCTACATCAACACAATTTCCATAAGGGTGACAATATCTTGACTCTCATTACCTTTACAATGAGGAGTATCTAATGACACAGGGAGAACCATCATTGCTCTCTGATTCCATTGACCCCCATAACATTCGAACTCATGAAAATATCATGTTACAGTGGGTCTTACTATGGGACTATTGCAATTGTTTTATACTAGCTGAAGACCTTTGAATTCGTCAGGCCATCAATGCCTACGAGTCATCAACACTTATTACAGGTGTCCTTGCCTCTTTTCAGAGTATGTTCACCATCATAATTGTCATCTATCATTATGAAACTATCCTGGAGGGAACTACAATTATCTACATCAACATACAACTTTATTTATTGTCTTACATTTTGAGTTACATGACACGAGCATGGGGCATGCTCGCCTCATTTGTATATAGATTTTCTTGTTCTCCCTAGAGAAAGGTTCCCCCCCCCACAGTTTCCCCTCTCCCTTTGAAGGATCACTCTTGCAGTTCCTATCAACACTCTTTATTACAATGTCACTCTCAGTAGAAGAAAAATTGATGTATTTCGGCTATATGTATGCTCCTAACCTCACACATCAGGGGGCATCTGTTATCACTGAAATTTCGTCCGAAACATTGCACGCAAATGGTTGCAGAAATACAACAATGCCAAACAACTATTAGTTCACCTACAACACCAAAATACATTTCCAAGAGGCAAAAACTATACAATTGGGAAAAAAATCACATGCTCCATCTCACTAAAGGAAGTGCACGGACAGTGTGTGGGACAAAGAAGCCCGTGGAGTGCACAATGTGCCATATGTGCGACTTTGTATGAGAAACGCCACGCACCCCTATGAATGATGCATTTATGGTTCTTTTCATCCCCTCAACCACTTATGGACCAACTCCCAACTTGATTTGACCCTCAAATCTGAGCGGAATCTGAATGGGGGGTTGGTCAAGGACCAAAGGGTTCCCTAAAGGGCCCCTTATTCACACCAAGAACCAGTTGAATATTTCCTTGAAGACATGCTATAAATGGAGGCCATGGGTACACTAAGAAATTAATAATTTCATAGTATTGTTATGCTTCCTCAATCCTCCATTGAGAATCCTCTTTTCTCCTTGGAGCATTCTAGCAACATTCCAATAGGCCATTCCACTCACCTCTTGAGGGAATAGGCATTGATTTCTTCATCATTTTCTTTCTTTTCTACCATTGTAATAATATCTCTCCATTAGGGAACTCAAGAGCCCTCCAAAGGAGGAATAGGGGACTCATAATCCCTCCTTTCTCTACGGTGTTTTTCCAACTAATATAGTTATCCATTCGTGGCATAATCTTGGTCATTGGTTGATTGTTTTTGGTTCAAAGTTTCTTATGCATTCTAGTTTTATTTCCTTATTTGTTTTTAGTTTGTTTAGTTTTTTATTTCATGTTCTTGGATTTTTTAACTTGTGCACTAACCTCTTTCTTGTCTAGCAGGCCCAACTAGACATGCAAGTGCCCTTGGTTTTCTCACCCAAGTGACGAAACAGACACAACAATAAGTCAAATGTATAAATGGATAAATGAAAAAAAATTTAATGATGACGGATTAAGAATCAAGGCATATGAAAATCCCTCATAACCCCCATTAATCCCCCTCTCTTGTGGAATCATAGACCCCAATTAATCTGGTCCTTACCTATCTACAACTAACCGTGTGTTTAATTTTATTAATTTCAATGTATAATGTTTATATATTATGTCACTTGGCCAAAAACCTTTCATAATACTCACAAACATGCAATGATACACTGGGGATCAAAATTGTGGTGTTATTTATGCAAGGGTATTTTTCCATCATTATTCTTCTCGAAGAATGTTTTAGAGCTAGGATTCCATATTTTTATCGCTATAGATGTTCCAAGTTGTCAATGTAACTATGCCGAGGCCTCTCAGGGGATAAGGATCAACGCGAGCCTTAAATCCATGTCGATAACATTAGAAATTTTGAAACATTGTGGGTTGGTTTTTCTCTCACTCCTACAAAACTCTTGGCCCTCAAACAATATAAGAACCAATATCAGAACGTTCAATGTCAAGAGGAATGTCTACAAGATTTCTTCAAAAAATTTGAGTTAAAGTTGAGAAGGGATGGATTCAAAAGAGATACAAAATAAACATGTGAGGCATATTTACGCTGAATCTTTGATTCTATGGAAATATAACATATTGAACAATTAAGAATTTATCAATTCTAACAGTTGTACCAGATCATTCAATCATGCATCAAACAATAAACATTTTCAAATATTCAAATCCATGGAGGTACTTGTTAGCACTCGGAAATTTCTTTGGGTTGTATCAAAGAAAACCCCAAGGTAACTATTTCAACTAACTTTAGATTGTATTCTTACCTATACAACCATATAGGGCTCTCTCATATGTATAATGACTTGTAATAACTCAAATATTTCATCAATAAATGCATAGAGGTCAGGTTCTGTAATAGGACATGTTTATTTTTTGTTTTAAAAGGTTTGGTAGGACAAACAAGGATAAGGTACCATTGGGAAATGGAGTCAAGGCCTGGATTTCAATGTTATTATAGTCAACAACAGGTTGGTTTCTTTCTGCAGATCTAAGGAAAAATAGGTGTTATTCTCAGCAATTAAATGATATGCAATGAGAGATGGAAAGGAGAATAAATCCCACTACACTACAGGCATCTATCAATTGATGAATCTCCAATGCAGCTTTAGAAGAAAGGACACAAATATTAATTACTAAACAGTGCATCAAATGAAGATGAATTCTGTAAAAGTAACCATTAACACATAACAAGCATCATCAATGTGAAAGGAGAATCAAACATGGATGAATTCCTACCACTTACTCTTAGAAAATGCTAGAAAAAAATCTTAATCATGGAAATGATATACAAGAAACACATACTAAACATAAACACCGTGATGAATCTAAAATCTCAGAAAGAGGAAACATTTCCATTAACTTCAAAGGAATAAACAAATCTTAATATGTAGTACAATATTCCTCTTTTCCCAAAAAGGGTCGCCTTGTTTACATCAAAATGACCAACTTATATTGAAAAATAATGCCACACTTGGCCGTCAGGTTCAAACTACTACCTCCTAGAATCATGGATCTAGTTTCTTTGAAAGAGAAAAATATCTTCAATGGATTTACTCAAAATAGAAAACCCAACTTTTACAAATCATAATCGTAACCGAAATATTCTTTACAATCATTGATCATGATCAAAATTTGACCATATGGTTTTGATGAGTCATCATGTGCATTGTTGGACACTCTGTCATCCTTGCACAACAAGTCTACTACGAAACAATGACCTACAACAAAAGTGCACCAAAACAACAAACTAAGAAAATAGGGGTTAAATATGACATCATATATCCCGAATAAAAAAATATTTTCCAAAACGAAGAGAGGTTTTTGTTAATGAACATGTTCTTGAGAAACATGTCTCTCATTTTTATAAAAATCCTCTCCAGTCTCTTGGGATCTGTGCCAAAAGATGACGACAAAAACAAAATATGAAGAAAAAGGTTGTAAAGATTCATTCGAATATACCCAAATATGACACTTTTTGTAAATTCCTCTCCAATTGGTCAAAAAGTGATCTTGAATTTGACCACTAACCAGTCATTTACGCAGCATGCCCTGTAGCCCATGCACAGTAAAACCCTCTACATGGAAAAAACCTCTATGTGGAAAACTCCTTTGTGCGACAAAACCCTATGTGTGACAAAATCCTCTGCGTGACAAAATCCTTTGCACAACAAAATCCCCTACGTGACAAAATACTCTACATGAAAAAATCCCATGCATGACAAAATACCCTCCACAACAAAACCCTCTGCATAGAAAAATCCTCTATGCGACAAAATTCTCTGTGCGACAAAATCCTCTGCGCGACAAAATACTATGTGCGACAAAATCCTCTGCGCATTGAAATCCTATGCGCAACACGCAACAAATCAAATAAGCAAAAGCATTTGTGCAACGAACTTGCACACCAAGTATGCTTTTGAAGTTTGCAACAATACCAATGACATGGAGTGTCATGATTGTTCCTTCTATAACCTCATGAAGGGTGATGATTAACCATAATTCCCAATACATATAATGTGGTATCCAACCTGTAATCTGTTTCACCACCAACTTATCTTGCAACTGAACTAAAGCCAAACTGAAAATACAAACTGAAAAATAATGAAAGAAATGCTTGCTATGTTGAGCTTATTCAAACTGCTACCTACACTTGTCTAATCTCTAGGATATTTGATTAGGTGAAATCAAAAATCTAGTACAACCATGCAAATGTCTTGTCCACGGGTTAAATTCCTTGCATATCTTTGATCAGTATTGAAAGAGAAAACCCTCTAAATGGAAACTCATCAAATTCAATATTGACCAAATTTAACAACATAGTTCCATTCGTTATTTCCAAACATGTTGCAAAAGGATCTTGAAAAGAAAGGAAATTGATTTTAGGAGATTGCGCAAGACCGTCATCTTATATCATCCCTCCAACTACATTTATGATTCCATAAATCTCAAACTGATGGCTGTCATGAAAGGGATGAAAATATGTATTAAATTGTTGCAATGAAACTCATGATGGAAAGAAGGACATGGATTCTCTTCCTTTTCATGGCATAGAACTATGTAAGATGTAGATCTAAATGTTTCCTCTTTCCCCAAAATTTCAAAAAGACATTCTTCAATTCCTCCCATGAGCTAATTGTCTCTGGCTGCAAGTTTTTAAACTAGTATTTGGTATCCCCTTTCAAAGATTGAGAGAAGGCCCTCATACAAACATCATCATGATCAATCTCAAACAAATCTATAAAATGTTCAAAATCTTGGATGTGTTTTTCAGCTGTGATGGTATTAGGTTCTCCATCAAACATAGGTAGGTAATTATAGTGATTTGGAGGAAAATTATGAAGGATGTGAGGTAATTTTAAAGGTCTGTATCTCTGCTAAATATTGGAGGGTGTTGGATCAAGTATTGGAGGTGAGATATCATCCTTGTTTTCATGAGGCTCATCAAGTTGGATATGGTCATCACATGGCTCAGATGGACGATTTCTATCAAAATTAGTGATACAATGAGAAGATATATATACAACTTTAAGAAGAGGATATGAAAGTGAAAGATTCTCATGATCATCATTTGAATGCAGCACGTAAATAAAAATTTGTTTATCATGTTCAGGAAAGGAGAAAAGTTAATTAATACCAAAAAATATTATGTCTTGGAAAAAACTCAACTTTAGGTACTTGTTTTCTCCCATGTTGTTCTTTCATACCTTTTTCAATGGATCTCATCCTCCAATGGAGTCTCTGAATCACATTTGAAGTTTGATTGGAGTCACCAGGTGGAAATGTACAACCTTCCTATGTTTGACCTCTGTCCACCATCATAAATCAGGTCTAAACCTTGTCATTTTGCCCAGGGAAAATGCAACTTTCGGTCCCCGACAACGACGCCAAAATGTTAGCTCTCAGAAATTTCTTTGGGTTGTATCAAAGAAAACCCCAAGGTAACTATTTCAACCAAATTTAGATTGTATTATGACCTATACAACTATATAGGTCTCTCTCATATGTCTAATGACTTGTAATAACTCAAAGATTTCATCAATAAATGCATAGAGGTCAGATTCTGTAATAGGACATGTTTATTTTTTGTTTTAAAAGGTTTGGTAGGACAAACAAGGAAAAGGTACCATTGGGAAATGGAGTCAAGGCCTGAATTTCAATGTTATTATAGTCAACAACATGTTGGCTTCTTTCTGTATATATAAGGAAAAATAGGTGTTATTCTCAGCAAATAAATGATATGCAATGAGAGATGGAAAGGATAATAAATCCCACTACACTACAGACATCTATCAATTGATGAATCTCCAATGCAGCTTTAGAAGAAAGGACACAAAATTTAATTACTAAACAAAGAATCAAATGAAGATGAATTCTGTAAAAGTAACCATTAACACATAACAAGCATCATCAGTGTGAAAGGAGAATCAAACATGGATGAATTCCTACCACTTACTCTCAGACAATGCTAGCAGAAAATATAATCATGGAAATGATATACAAGAAACACATACTGAACATAAACACTGTGATGAATCTAAAATCTCAGAAAGAGGAAACGTTTGCATTAACTTCGAAGGAATAAACAAGTCTTAATATGAAGTACAATATTCCTCTTTTCCCAAAAAGGGTCCCCTTGTTTACATCAAAATGACCAATGTATATTGAAAAATAATGCCACACAGGTGCCAACTCAAACTAACAAACTACAGTCCCTCATTCCCCACATGCTTGTCCCACCCCAAGAAGTGTGCCCCTTTTCTGGTCAATAGTCCCTCAGCTGTCGCGCATCATTTCCAGGGCTTCAGAAATAGGTTGGACAAGTAGTCTCAGAGCCCTATAGTTGTAGTTTAGCACCTTTAGGAAATCAATTCCCAACAATTCTCTCACCTAGAGAGAAATTGATCACGGTCTTGACAACCCACCTCTTCAGTATCCCACAGGCCTGATAACTCACTTCTTTAGTGTAGCTCCCAAGCTAACCAGGTACAAAAACGTGTATGGGTATAGATACAGGTTTAGGTACAGTGATAGGAGGGTATCGAGGACAACTATATGAGTGAGTCAATGATGATGGAATCCTCCCAAAATTAACTAAGTCTAAGCTATATGTATGCATGTTACCAACTTGACACTTGTCATGTTGGGAGCTACTTTGGCCCACTTGTCCCCATCTGTATAACTTAGGATAAAATAATTATCCATACTTTATACTTTAAGAAATATTAATATAATATTCCTTTTTGGCTTAATATCCCTAGCTTATCCCTTTTCCTTAACTTTTATCCCCCCCTTTCCCTAACTAGTGGAGTTTAGTCCCCCAAAATCTTTTATTGTGGTCGTTCTACATGCAACGATGCATTTTATATTAATGATAAGACATATACAAAAATAGTCTCACTGGACTTTAGCATCTAGGCTCTCTAGCCTAATCATCACATAAGCCTTTTGGCTTATAATAAACTGGCTCACCAGCCTATAAAACACAACATATACAAAAAGGCTCCTTGGACTCAACATCACACACACTTAAGTTTGTTGCACGTGGTTGATCTAGGTGGATATCGGTGGCCACCCACCTTTTCTAGCTGGCTCAAAACAACTTTCTAGCAATTTTGATAATTTACTATTTTTAGCAGTTTTTCGGGTCTTGAACTTCCGGAGCCGTTTTGAGGCCCTAAATGATGTTTTTTCGGTTTTGTTGCAGATGTAAAATTTTGTCATGAAATTTTGTGCAACTGTTGTAGTCCTCAGCTAGATCTTTCCAATGGGCTATCATATGCCTAAAACGGAGATCATATGCAAAAGTTACGACCCCGGGAAGTTGATGTATTGACTTACCCAAACGGGGCCCACATGACTTTTGGCGCTTCATCTCCTAGGGTTAGGTTTTTGGATTTTTAGGGTTTTTGAAACTCCTGTTTATTTTAAAAATGCCTTGAGAGCCTCATTGTAATTGTATTCTTGCGAATGATCGTAGCTGTCACATCTTTTCTCAGAGATAAGTGGCCACCATTCCAGCAAGCTTGTTTTCCGCTGCATTTTATAGTTTCAACTTATTTCCTTATTGAATAGAAAACCAGTTTTACTGTATCTCTGTTATTCTCTGTTAAGAATTTGATAATAATCTCTAGTCATTTCATTCTACTCATAAAATCTAGATCAATGGTATCAGAGTGGTCTACTCCTTGTCATCTTAATGCATGTCCCCAATAAGGTCGGAGTACAAAGATTTGGGTCCCAAGCTTGTTTCTCTTGAGGAAAAAGGCTCTCACACACCCAAGCGACCTCTCATGGAAGGAGAAAAGAAAGATGAAGGGACAGGATACCCTTTCAAACTATTGATTGAGGAATCCCTCATGCAACAGAGGAATGAGATGATGGATAATTTCGCACAAATCCTTCAGTGACTACCAACATGCGACGCATATTCTTCAAGCGGAGGTACCACCCCCTTCAAGGTACAAATAAACTTAGATGTTCCTATATTTGAAGTTCAGATAGATGCATATGTTGTAGACAAGTGGTTGAATCTCTAGAAGGGTATTTCTTTGTCCATAACTTTTTGAATAGAGAAAAGATTACTTTTGCTCTCCTCAAAGCCGTTCCCCATGTCAAAGATTGGTGGGAAAATTTTTGTGAGCAAAAGGAAACAGAGGAACCCTCATTATTTACGGTCATGGCCACCTGGGAATCCTTCAAGGATGATATTAAGGAACAATACTACCCTGTTGGAAGTTATGACGACTTGTATACCAAATGGACCACACTGCGGCAAGAAAGAGACCAAGCAGCACCATATTTCACAAATATCTTCCATACCTTGCGCACCAAGCTAGGTATCAAATATTCAGAGAGACATCTGGCGCTCAAGTATCGCGATGCTCTGCATAGATACATCAAGTTTGTGATGTTATTTTGGGCCAACCTTATTTATGGAAATGTCATGCTATATATGCGTGTAGGCCTCGTAGTGTTATTATTACTTTGAACATGAAATTGTACAGGATACCCGAGGCTGTCCCACCTAGTGATATTTCCTTGATCTCTGCTAAACAATGTAGGAAGGTCAACTCTAAAATGGGGAATTTTGTCTTCTTCATGATTCGCTCTCAGAATGAGAGAAAAATCATAGCCACATCCAGGGTGTTTGCGGCTAAGCTCTCCACACAGCAGAAGCAAGTAGATAAGGTCGTGGAAGAATACTCAGATATCTTCTCCTCACCTACCAGCGTACCTCTGCACTGCCAGGTCAATCACCCTATCGATCTAACCCCCAGTGCACCGCTACCCAATGGGCCAGTCTATCGCCACTCTCTCTTAGAGAATGAAGAGATCAAGCGACAGATCCAAGAATTGCTCCACAAGGGGCACATCCATCCTAGCTAATCACCTTGCGGGAGCCCAATCGTGCTAGTACAAAAGAAAGATGGAACCTGGCGACTTTGCATTGATTATCTGGCTCTGAATAAAATCACAATGAGAAATCGGTACCCGATTCCCCGAATCGATGACCTCCTTGATCAACTCATGGGGGACAAATACTTCAGTAAGATTGATCTGAAGTCTCGCTACCACCAGGTCCCGATAGAACAGATAGATGTATGGAAGACCGCCTTCAAGTCAAAAGAAGGCATTTTTGAATGGTTGGTCATGCCCTTTGGTATGAAAAACGCTCCAGCCACTTTCATGAGGATGATGGATGATATTTTGTGACCATTCACCAATACTTTTGTAGTGGTGTATCTTGATGACATTCGCATTTACAGCAAGACTTGGGCTGAACACTTGCAGCATATTCAATAGGTTCTACACACCCTGCGGCAACACAAGCTATATGCCAACTTGGAAAAATTATCCTTCGGCATGGACAGGGTCCATTACCTAGGCTACATCATTGATCAACATGGCATACATGTGGATCCAGCCAAGATCCAAGTCATCCGTGACTGGCCAGCCCCAACCACACTCACCGAGCTTCGGAGCTTCTTGGGCCTTGCCAATTTCTACTGCAGATTTGTGTTGGGATTCTCCCATATTGCATGGGCCCTCATCCAAATAACCAGGGGTGGTGGTAAGGAGAAATTTGCATGGGGCCGGCCCCAACAATAAGAATTTGATGATTTGAAGCATCGCTTATGCTCAGCCCTAGTAATTTCACTACCAGACCTGCAACAACCCTTTGAGATTGAGATTGATGCTTCAAACTATGTTGTGGGTGTTGTTCTCACGCAGCATGGCCACCCCGTGGCCTATCATAGTGCAAGACTATCATATTTTGTCTGTAAGTACTCTACTTATGACAAAGAAATGTACTCCAATGTGCAAGCCTTCCGCCAGTGGAGACATTACATTCTTGGGAGGGAGACAATAATCCACACTAATCATAAGCCACTGCAGTTCATGTAGACACAAGGAAAATTGCAGAATGTCCGCCATCAAAAGTGGTCCACATACTTGTAGCAATTCCACCTCAATATCAAGTATAAAATAGGAAGCACCAACCGCGTCGTTGATTGCCTCAGCAGACCACTAGTCATTTCACTCACCACAGTGCTAGACTCCTACGGCCATGATACCTATGGATGGCCCCAACTCTATGAGACAGACTCAGATTTCTCCACCACATACCAAATGTTGGGTGCAAAGGCAGTTGTCGATAATTTCCATCTTAATGATGGGTTGTTGTGTCGTTTGGTCCATATATGTGTTCCCTCAAGTGAGCGAGTGAAGATGATTTGGGAAGCCCACTATAGCTAGGTGGCAGGACACTTCGTCGTCAAAAATACAATGGTGATGCTACAAAAACATTTCTACTGGCTGAAACTTCGACAAGAGGTCAACAAGTATATCAGGTCTTGCACTGCCTGTGCTATTGCCAAACCAACCACTAAGAAATAGAGACTATACACCCATCTTCCTACTCTTGACAGACCATGGGAATCCATCTCAATGGACTACATATCAGGCCTCCCATCCACCAAGTGGGGAAATGACTGTGTTTTTGTGGTTGTCGATCGCTTTTCTAAGATGGCGATTATGGTTGCTTGCAAGAAGAACATCACAGCAGAAGCCACTACCAAGCTCTTCTTTGAACAAGTCTGGGTACATTTTGGAATCCCACAAACCATTGTCTCAGATCGAGATAGTCGATTTCTCATCACATTCTGGTCGAGCCTCTGGTCACTGCTGGACACCAAGCTCACCAAATCCACGGCCTTCCAACCCCAGACAGATGGCCAAACCGAGGTCGTAAATTGAATGATCGTGCATATCCTATGCATGTATAATTCCAAGCACCCTCGCACATGGGATGAGAGTCTTCCATATGTCCATCATAGCGACAACTGAGCCATGCATAGCTCAATCGGCCACAACCCCTTTTAGGTGGGGTTGGGATTCCAACCATTGGGTCCCATAGATGTTTCACTTCCCCTTGCAGTCACCTTGATCGAATCCTCTCCTACTCCAACTAAGGCTAACAAATCCACCCAGTTCATTGAGAGGATCCAGTACATCTGCCAACAGGTTCAGGATATCCTACAGAAGTCTAATGACAAGTACATGCAGTGCCATGATCAACATTGGGTTCCACATAAGTTTCAAGTGGGCGACAGAGTTTGGTTGCACTTGCAGAAAGAACGCCTTACAGGACCCCATAAAAAGCTTCACCCACTCCGTTATGGGTTGTACACCATCACCAAGTGTTATCACTGAAATTTCGTCAGCACATGGCGACAAGAACTCCACATCATCTGCACATAGCGACAAGAACTCTACATCAGCAAAACAGCAATGAAGTCATTCATGGCACTATTCACAGCATTCCAGAAGGGTCAAATAC
>SNQJ01S0029382.1:86801-100514 GCA_010110895.2 Picea sitchensis | reverse complement strand
TGTTCATTTGTGTAAGGAAAGCATTCAGTTGAGGATTCCTGAAGGACCTTCCGCTGGAGGGAAGAGGAACCATTGTCCCTTTCTACAGCGTGTGCTTTGGTTTTTTGTTAATAGATCATGTCTTAAAACCGTTGGGAACTCCTTTGTCTCACGTTTGAAGTTTTGTTTATGGTTGTAATGTTATTTGCTTTTCAGTTCTTAGATAGATTTTATTTCGTTTGGTTTTCTATTGTATGTTAACCCACTTTGATTCACAGCAAACCTGTTCTGCCCTGCTGAGCCCAACAGGGCATGCTAGTGCTCCCATTCTTGCTCACCAGGCGACGATTCGAGCACGACCACCAAGGTTGCGGGGGATAATTATTTTGTGCTCAACATTCCTCCTTTCCTTGGCCTGCACCCAGTGTTCAATGTGGACCTCCTTCGACCTTATTTCCCACCATTATTAGACACCTCAGACGTAGAAGAACAATTGACACCAACAGAGCTCAACCCGAACTGAATACAACAGTCATCTAGTGATCAAATTGTGGACACACATATCAAGGGCACTCGACAACAAAGGATCCAACTTTATTGAGTCGTCAAAGCAGGGCAACTCCTGCACCAAGGCAAGTGGCTCACACGGGACCAAATTCAACAGAAATTTCCTCATCTGATGTGGGAACTCAATGCAATGGAGACCATTGCTTCCTAAGGATGGAGGATTGATCTAGGTGGATATCAGTGGCCACCCAGCTTTTCCAGCTGGCTCAAAACAAATTTCTAGCAATTTTGATAATTTACTATTTTTAGCAGTTTTTCGAGTCGTGAACTTTTGGAGTCGTTTTGAGGCCCTAAATGATGTTCTTTGGGGTATGTTGCGGTTGAAAAATTTCATGATTGAAATTTTGTGAAACTTTTGTATTCCTTGAATAGATATTTCCAATGGGCTATCATACACCTAAAACGGAGATTGTATGCAAAAGTTACGACCCCGGGAAGTTGATGTACTGACTTACCCAAATGGGGCCCACATGACTTTTGGTGCTTCATCTATTAGGGTTAGGTTTTTGGATGTTTAGGGTTTTTGAAAATCCTGTTTATTGTAAAAAGGCCTTGAAATTCTCATTGTAATCATCTTCTTGCAAATGAGCACAACTGTCACATCTCTTCTCAGAGATAAGCCGCCACCATTCCAGCAAGCTTGTTTTCCGCTACATTTTACAGTTTCAACTTATCTCCTTATTGAATAGAAAACCAATTTTACTGTATCTATGTTATTCTCTGTTAAGCATCTGGTAATAATTTGTAGTCATTTAATTCTACTCATAAAATCTGGATTAGTGGTATCTTGGAATGTGCAGACTTCATCATTTTACTGCACAGTACATGTGCACACTATACCATGGAAGGTGCATACAAAAATGATATCAAACAACTCACCATCTTAAGTACATTTTCATTTACATTTACAATTGGGACATGAGGACCCTGTGGTAAGCCATGATCCCCCTAGAATATGTTGTGTTGTGGTAACACACACCAGAGATTCGCCTTGGCTATAAGACTCGATAAAGTCTCTATAAATCTTCTTATGCAAGAAATCCTTGGTTAGGCAAGATGGATTGCCTAAGGGACTGCATAGCAGAGAAGGGGATGCCTGAGCTTGGGCCTGGAAGGTGAGTGACCATAGGGAAGAGGAGACTTTGATAGTTCTTGATTGGGGGCATGCACACAATGGGTATGTCAAAGGAAAACAGTGAGCCAAGTTAACGAGACAACCATATAGATACATATTCGTGAACCACATAGATAAGTAGTGTACTGGATTATGAAAATTTACTCTTAGATTATGAGCAAAAATGAAAATTTTATGCACAAATTGTGAATTGATATGCTTGCTGATTTGAAATTTCATAGGAAAATGATGAATGTTGAAGATCTAGAAAAGTATCAGACTATGAGAGACAAGAAGGTGGTGTTGGAGAAACTACATGACAAAGGCATGGAAGGAATAAATCCCAATGGACTTGCTACAACTAGGTTTCTGGAAGCCACAACTCTAAAACCTCTTGGATGAGTGCACTAGATCCCTAGAGAGAAGTGGAACCACCCGAGGGACTACATGGCAGAGAAAAGGGGTTCATTTCTTGGGGTTGTGTAGGATGAGAGGGAAGGAGAGCTTGTTGGTTGGAATTGATGCCATAAATATAAATTCTGAAGATCATTATACATGTTTTGGGTTGGAATGCCTATGCATACATGTTTAATTTTAGGCCAAAGTGCCTATGTATATAATATTGGGTTGGATTTCCTGTGAGGATTAAGGATAGAGGGCCTGGATTTGTATTGTTAATAACATTGGAATGGTGTTGTGCATTGAGGACAGTGCCAAAATAAGGGGAGGGGGATGTAACATCCTGGTTCTAACCCTTATGAACTATAATGTATTATGTAAATATGACTTAGGTTGGTGAGCCGGTAAAGTTGAAAAGGGGCCATATTGCCTAGGAAATGTAATATTTCATATACATTAATAAAATACACCACTGGCTCGAATACCGAAAAGGAAAAAAGAGATAGGGGGATATGATTCCACGAGAGAGGGGGCTTGAGGGGATAAGTCTTTTTATTATTATTTATTTAACCATAATTGATTTTATGGAGAAAAGCGTTACATTAACTTCTTGGGGGAGGCCATGTGGTTATTAATTTCCAAGTAATTATATAAACCCATCTTTGGTTTGGGTGGGGATTCACTTGTTCTTAATCATTCAATGTTACACCTTTTCCACTCTTCATTATTTTTGGGAGCCTCACTCTTGTTGCATTCGTATGATCTTGGTCTGAGCATGGATATGAATGGCTAAGTGAGGGTTGCTTGGGGTGAAGTTTGGGGTCGTTCTTCCCCTGGTTCGTCTTCTCCCTTGTTCCCTTGTTTTCTTCCTCTTCACTCACTAATTCTAGTTTGTGTTCTCTTGGGTTGAGAATGGAAACAAATGGAAGGAAGAGGAGATCCATCGTTGAATGGCTATAATGATTTACTAATCATTCCAGGAGGGAATGGATGCCTGTGTGCATGAGATTGATGGAAGTTTAGATGGAACTGTCCACAACTGAGAGTCCTTGGAGTTTCTAGTAGGGAGATTTCCTAACCATTAGCACTAGATCCATGGAGAGAAACAGAACAACCTCGGGGATTGCATGGAAGAGAAAGGTGTTCATTTCTTGGGGTTGTGCAGGCTGAGGGGGAAAGAGAGATGGAAATTAGGATTTGTTGTGAGGTTGGGAAACCTGAGAGCTAGTTAGCCATCTGTTGTGTGTTTAGACTTGGCCTAGGACCCGTCCTTATGGATTCATAGCCCTGGTTCAGGGATGACCTATTGTTGAGAGTAAATGAACAACAATGTCTATGGTTGGGAGGAACGTCCTTGGTCTACAAGAAGTTGGTGAAAGTTTACATGCAAAGATAAGTTCTCTCTGTGTTTTGTATGTAATGTTTATTTCCACAGTGTATTTAATTATCTCTCAGATATGTATTTTTAGTGTGCTTGTCTGATGGTTATTTTTTGTTCATGGCACATTGTTTATCTCTTTTATGTTGTGGCATGGATATTATCTTATGCATGTGGTTATTTCATGCTTGATTTTGGATTAAATGTTGCTATAATTCGAGATCCATTCAGAGAACTGAGTCTTGGGACTGCATCATGCCCCGCCTACTGGTGGTCAGGCATGTTGCATCTTGTTTAAGTGGTGCAGCCTGGCCAGTGGATGGCTCGGTACATTCTGTATTGGTATTAGAGCTTCTGGTTGAAATACCGGGCCAATATGGGGCAGGTCTGTTGGTCAGAGTCTCTTGGTTGAAATCAAATTCTGACCGTGAAGTTGAAAATCTCAGGAGGAATGGCATTGCAGAATCTACGCAGGAGATAGAACATCAGAGATCCTCTATAAGGGTTTGAAGGATTGTGACTGTCCCTTTCGAATTCAGGAGAGATCACCACTATGGGATCAAGAGAGATCCAGGATCATTGGATCAGAGGGCAGGTGAAAAAGGGTCGTACGATGAAGGAGAAGAAAAGGTTAAGTCACAACCGTCAGATCTCATTGGAGAGAAATTGGCGGTGGGGAGGCATTGTGGGGATCAGGAAGAAAATTAAATTTTCTGCAAGTTGTGAGTCGACAATCACTCAGGATCATTGATATTGTTGGATAAATAGATCAATAATGGATATCGATCCCACTACGGATGAGGATATTCTCTTTGTGGATATCGACAAGGAAATTAAAGAGTGAGTGACTTGAGTCCCCACAATCACTCATGGTTGTTGATATTCAAGCAGGGGCCATGTGTCAGGTGATCTCGTACTACGGGAGGAAGCAAGAAGAAGATGAGTGAGTAAAGGACTCTCGAAGGCCAAATTTTCAAAGCCCGAAGAGTCAAAATGGAAGGGAATGATGATGTCACCTGGAGGTGATGTGGACCGTGGAAGGTTAAGCAGTTTGGAAATTAGGATTTCGGGAGACTTTAGGAGTGCAAGCATAAAATCTTTCGAAGCCCGAAATTCCAAAGTGACGTGGCTCACACACATCACCTGCGATGATGTGGAAACATGGGATGTGTGACATGTTTTAGTGAGTTTTGAACCTATGGAGGATTGAAATGTCAGTTAGAACGTGACACATGTCACCCGCCTGATTAGGCCACATCTCCACTTCTAGTATTTCACCATGTGGTGACAGATCATGCAGTTTGGAGACTGGGCACTCCAGAGGAAAAACATGTGTCAGTTTTCATTGGGTTGAGAACTACCGAAGTGATACATATGGATATTTGTGGCCACCCACCTTTTCCAAATGGCTCAAAACAATTGTATGATAATTTTGGCAATTTACTAATTTTAGCAGTTTTATCTTCTGGGGCTATTTTGAAGGCCGAAATGAAGGTTTTTATGGATTGAGCTCCTCAATTATATCTAAAGGCATTATTGAGCCCCCAAAATGAATCTCCTCGATGATACCTTTCCAATCGGATATCACACGCCTAAAATGAAGATCGTATGCAAAAGTTACGACCCCGGGAACTTGATGTACTAACTTACCCAAATGGGGCCCACATGACTTTTGGTGCTTCATCTCCTAGGGTTAGGTTTTTGGATGTATAGGGTTTTTGGAAATATTTTTTATTGTAAATAAGGCCTTCAAATTATCATTGTAATCTTCTTCTTGCGAATGCATGCAACCGTCACATCTCTTCTCAGAGATAAGCCGCCACCATTCCAGCAAGCTTGTTTCTGTTGCATTTTACAGTTTCATCTTATTTCGTTATTGAATAGAAAACCAGTTTTACTGTATCTCTGTTATTTTTTGTTAAGAACCTATTAATAATCTGTATTGATTTCATTCTTCTCATAAAATCTGGATCAGTGGTATCAGAGTGGTCTTCTCCTTGTCGTCTTAATGCATGTCCCCAACGAGGTCGGAGTATAAAGAGTTGGGCCTCGAGCTTGTTTCTCTTGAGGACAGAAGCTCTTGCATGCCCAAGCGACCTCTCCTGGAAGGAAAAAAGAAATATGATGAGACAGGAGATCCTTTCAAACTATTTATTGAGGAGGCCCTCACACAATAGAGGAACGAGATGATGGATAGTTTCACGCAAATCCTTCGGTGACTACCAACAGGCGATGCATCTTCTTCAAACAGAGGCACTTCCCCCTTCAAGGTACAAATAAACTTCGATATTCCTATATTTGAAGGTCAAATAGACGCATATGTTGTAGACAAGTGGTTGAATCTACTATAAGGGTATTTCTCTGTCCATAACTTTTCGAATAGAGAAAATATTACTTTTGCGCTCCTCAAAGTCATTCCCCATGTCAAAGATTGGTGGGAAAATTTCTATGAGCAAAAGGAAATAGAGGAAACCTCATTATTTTCAGTCAAGGCCACGTGGGAATCCTTCAAGGATTCTATTAAGGAACAATACTACCCTGTTGGAAGTTATGATGACCTGTATACCAAATGGACCGCACTGCAGCAAGAAAGATACCAAGCAGTGTGAGATTTCACAAATATCTTCCATACCTTGTGCACCAATCTGGGTATCAAAGATTTGGAGCGACATCTGGTGCTCAAGTATTGTGGTACTCTGCATAGATACATCCAGACCGAATTGGAATTTCTAGACATCTCATCCTTAGGCACGACCTACTGATATGTCATCAAAATCGAGCAGAAGCTCAAACAAAAGAAGCGGCAATTTGGGCCTGGGAACCCCTCACAACAAAAGCCAGGAAAGGGTGGCCCTAACCTAGAGAACAAAGGATAGAGAAAATATGGATAGTATCAGGACTACCATTCCAAGCTGCAAGCAAAGAAGGACACCAGAAAGACAAAGAAAGATACCGGGAAGTGGTGCGACTTCCATAAGAGCCCTTGGCATAACACTGTTGATTCTGAAAGCCTTTGAATCAGATGCAGATTCTGAATCTGAGCTAGAACCAGAAAGGGGAAGATGGATCATTGACATGGAAACCAGTGCCACCGTTGCTACCACCAAGCTCTAGCCTGGTGAACCATATGAGCAAGAAGAAGGAGAGCGCCTCTTCCATTCACATATGTGGGTAAAAAGCACTCTGTTGGACTTCATTGTTGATAACAGTATCTAAAAGAACCTCATCTCAGTAGAGGTCTTCAAGCATCTGGCCTTGCCAACAATGCCGCACCCACAACCCTACACCATTGGATGGCTCCACCAAGGAAGTGATCTCCGCATCAACCAACAGTGTCAAATTTCATACGGCATCAAGCCTTTCAAAGACAAGGTATTGTGTGATGTTTCTCCTCTCAAATTTTGTGATGTTCTTTTGGGCCAACCTTATTTATGGAAATGTCACGATATATATGAGTCTAGGCCTCGTAGTGTTATTATTACTTTGAATAGGAAATTGTACAGGATACCTGAGGCAGTCCCACCTAGTGTTATTTCCTTGATCTCTACTAAGAAATGTAGCAAGGTCATCTCTCAGACAGGGAAATTTGTCTTCTTCATGATTCGTTCTCAGAATAAGAGAAAGATCATAGCCATATCCAGGGTCTTTACGGACGACCTCTCCACACAGCAGAAGCAGGTAGATAAGGTCATGGAGGAATACCCAGATATCTTCTCCTCACCTACAGGGGTACCTCTCCACTGCCAGGTCAAGCACCCCATAGATCTGACCCATAGTGCACCGCTACCCAATGGGCCAGTCTATCGTTGCTCTTTGTTAGAGAATGAGGAGATCAAACGATAGATCCAACAACTTCTCCACAAGGGACACATCCACCCCAACTCATCACCTTGCGGGAGCCCAATCATGTTGGTACCAAAGAAAGATGGAACTTGGTGACTCTGTATTGATTATTGGGCTCTGAATAAAATCACTGTCATAAATTGATCAAATCGAGGACCTCCTTGATCAAATCATGGGGACCAAATACTTCAGTAATATTGATCTGAATTTTGGCTACCACTAGGTCCCGATAGAACAGACATATGTATTGAAGACCTCCTTCAGGTCAAAGGAAGGCCTTTTTGAATGGTTGGTCATGCCCTTTGGTTTGAAAAATTCCCCATCCACTTTCATGAGGATGATGGACGATATCCTGTGACCATTCACCAATACTTTTGTAGTGGTGTATCTGGACGACATTCTAATTTACAGCAAGACTTGGGTCAAACACTTGCAACATATTCAACAAGTTCTTCACATCGTGTAGCAGCACAAGCTACACACCAACTTGGAAAAATGCTCCTTCGACATGGACCGGGTCCATTACCTGGGCTACATCATTGATTAGCATGGTGTACATGTGGATCCAGCCAAGAACCAAGTCATCTGTGACTAGCCAGCCCCAACAACACTCACTGAGCTTCAGATCTTCTTAGGCCTTGCCAATTTCTATCACAGGTTCATGTTGGGATTATCCCATATTGCATGGGCCCTCAGCCAAATAAACAGGGGTGGTGGTAAGGCGGAATTTGCATGGGGTCGGTCCCAACAATAAGTGTTCGATGATTTGAAGTAGCGCTTGTGCTCAACCCTAGTACTTTCACTACCATACCTACAACATCCCTTT
Source organism: Picea sitchensis (assembly GCA_010110895.2). Classification (NCBI taxonomy): domain Eukaryota; kingdom Viridiplantae; phylum Streptophyta; class Pinopsida; order Pinales; family Pinaceae; genus Picea; species Picea sitchensis. Next base: position 92,408 of record SNQJ01S0029382.1, on the reverse strand, counting down.
GAGATCGAGACAGATGTTTCAGACTATGTCATGGGCACCGTTCTCACTCAGCACGGCCACCCCATGGCCTATCATAGTGAGACACAGTTAGATACTGTCCGTAAGTACCCTACTTATGACAAATAAATGTACTCCATTGTGCAAGCCTACCTCCAGTGGAGACATTACATTCTTGGGAAGGAGACAGTCATCCACACTGCTCATAATACACTGCAGTTCATGCAGACACAAGGAAAATTGCAGAATGAATACCATCAAAAGTGGTCCACATACTTGCAGCAACTCCACCTCAACATCAAGTATAAAACAGGAAGAACCAATCACGTCGTTGATTGCCTAAGCAAACCACCAATCCCGGCTCTCACCATGGTGCTAGACTCTTGCAGCCATGAGACATTTGGATGGACCCAACTCTATGATGCAGACCCTGACTTCACCACCACCTACCAAATGTTGGGTGCAAACACAATTATCGATAATTTCCATCTTCAGGATGGGTTGTTGTGTCATCTGGGCCATATTTGTGTTCCATCAAGTGAGCGAACTAAGATGATCTGGGAAGCCCACTACAATTGGGTGGCAGGACAGTTCAGCGTCTAAAAGACAGTGACGATGCTACAGAAACATTTCTACTGGCCGAAACTTCTACAGGAGGTTAGAAAATATATAAATATATCAGGTCCTGCACTGCCTGCATTATCCCCAAACTGGCCACTAAGAAATAGGGCATGTACACCCCTCTTCCTACTCTTGATAGGCCATGGGAATCCATATCATTGGACTACATGTCGGGCCTCCCATTCACCAAGTGGGGAAATGACTGTGTTTTTGTGGTTGTTGATCATTTTTCTAAGATGGAAATTATGGTTGCCTACAAGAAGAGCATCACAGCAGAGGCCACTGCCAAGATCTTCTTTGAACAAGTTTGGGTACATTTTGGAATCCCAAAAATGATTGTCTCATATCAGGACAGTTGATTTCTCAACACATCCTGGTCGAGCCTCTGGTCACTACTAGACACCAAGATCACCAAATCCACTACCTTCCACCCCCAGATAGATGGCCAAACTGAGGTTGTAAATCGAATGATTGTGCATATCCTTCACATGTATAATTAAAAGCAAAATCACCCTCACACATGGGATGAGAACCTTCCCTATGTCTAGCATAGCTACAATCGAGCCTTGCATATCTCAACTAGCCACAGCCCCTTTCAAGTGGGGTTGGGATTCCAACCACTGGGTCCCATAGATGTTGCACTTCTCCTTGTGGTCACCTCGACCAACTTATCTTCTACTCCAATTGAAGCTGAAAAAGCCACCCATTTCATTGAGAGTATCTAGCACATCTGCCAACAGGTTCAGGATATTCTACAAAAGTCCAATGATAAGTACAAACAACACCTTGATCAACATTGGGTGCCACATAAGTTTCAGCTAGGCGGCAAAGTTTGGTTGCACTTGCAGAAAGAACGCCTTACAATACCCCATCGGAAGCTTCGCCCACTCTATTATGGGCCATACACTATCACCAAGGCCATGGGGGATAATTCTTTTGAGCTCAACATTCCTCCTTTCATTGGCTTGCACCCAATGTTGAATGTGGATTTCCTTTGCCCTTATTTCCCACCATTATTGGACACCTCAGAAGTAGCAGAACAACTTACACCAATAGAGCTCAACCCTGACTACATATAATAGGCATCCAATGATCAGATTGTGGACACACAGATCAAGGGAACTTGACAACAAAGGATCCAACTTTATCGAGTCGTGAAAGCAGGGCAACTCCTGCACCAAGGCAAGTGGCTCACCCGAGGCCAAATTCAGTATAAATTTCCTCATATGATGGGGAAAATCAATGCAATGGAGACCATTTCTTCCTAAGGAGGGAGAATTGATCTATATGGATATCAGTGGCCACCCACCTTTTCCAACTGGCTCAAAAACAATTTTCTGACAATTTTGGCAATCTAATATTTTTAGCAGTTTTAACTTTCGGGGCCATTTTGAGGGCCTAAATGAAACTCCTCGACGATACCTTTCCAATGGGCTATCACATGCCTAAAATAGAGATCGTATGCAAAAGTTACGACCTCGGGAAGTTGATGTACTAACTTACCTAAACAGGGCCCACATGACTTTTGGCGCTTCATCTCCTAGGGTTAGGTTTTTGGATGCATAAGGTTTTTGGAATTATTGTTTATTGTAAAAAAAGCCTTCAAAGCTTCATTTTAATCTTCTTCTTGCGAATGTGCACCGCCATCACATCTCTTCTTAGAGATAAGTCACCACCATTCTAACAAGCTTGTTTCCGCTACATTTTACAGTTTCATCTTATTTCGTTATTGAATAGAAAACCAGTTTTAATGTATCTCTGTTATTTTGTGTTAAGCACCTGTCAATAATATGTATTAATTTTGTTCTACTCATAAAATCTATATCACGAAGACTCAAAGGCTGGAGTACATATCTATCGTTTATTCCAGAAGACACGCGACAATAGATCTCGTAGTTCAGAGACTTGGTACTCCGGGGGTTTCTAGGTTTCTACCAGTGAAGTGTGTCAAAGCTCGATGTCACGAAGGCATGTAGGTAGTCAATCTAAGAGCCCTTTGGGACCTCTCTTGACCGTTAGATCAATAAGAGGGAGAAGAGATAAGTACTTCATAGGATTATCACTACAGGGAAGTGAAAGACTTGGGAATGGAAATATCCCGAAGGCCTGGAGCGCCAAATTTTTGAATTGGTTGAGAGTCATCTGTCTCAATGCTTGATTAAGTCGTAGCCATTGATCTCGTTGAAGCCTCGATATGGGGGTAGTACCGTCCATTCGAAGGGATATTAAATCTCGATCGTCTTTTTTTTCTAGTGGAGTTATTAAAGTCTTCGACCAAGTGTAACTCTAGGGAAAAACAAAATTTGACAAGGGAAAATAGTCGAAGGCCGAAGTCTGGAGGAATTAGTCCCAACGTCAGTCCCATTCTAAGGTAAAAAGGGCTTGGAAGTAAACCATCCCTCGAACTTGTTTTTCGCACAAGCTCCCATGTGGAAGAACATGGAGAAAGGTGCTAAAGGGTGATTAAGCCCATGGTTTCGAGTCGTGGTCATGTGGAACTTGGTTTGAAGGAAACGCCTTTGCAGGTTTTTATTTTTTGTATCAACTCAGGGGGTTGAAAGTGGTTTTTCAGGGAGCCCTAACTTTCAACTCTGATATCCGATTGGGGTGAGATTTTAGTCATTGGAAATATGATTTAGAGGAGAATGACCTGGAATCATTTTTTTTTGGATAACTATTATAATTGATATAATTTTCTTCTTAAATTAAACAGAAAAGGTACCTCTAAATTTAATTGACGATTTTGTATAATATGTATAATTCTAACCAGATGATTGCTTGCCGATTTTGGTAGGATTAGAGGTATAATCAGATCAGTTCAAGAACAAGATCATATATTAGAGTCATGAAAGCATGACAAAGCTTACAAAAATTGGATATGAATTCTCACATAGGATATGAATCTAGCAGGTTAAAAATTTCATTAAAGGGCATAGCCTTGAAGGTAGAAATGTGTAGACAGTTGAAAAGATTAAGTGTGAAAGAAATCCACTTATGATATCAGAGTCCATAGTTGAAGAAGGATGTTAATGCAAAGAAATTAGAATTCTCTCTCACTTGAAAAGTGTCACTGAGTTAAATCGATTTTCATTGGGGAATGGTTTTAAGTGTGAAATGTATGTTTCACAGGGAAATGTTAATGAAGTAACCTAATGGAAAACTGAGTAATAGTATTTGATTCAAGAATGTTGTAGTAGAGTGATGGAATGTTTGAGATACTTCATTCCAGGGTGCTAGAATGTTTCATTAAGGTAAAGTTGGATATGACTTCCTAGGAGAGGCTACTGAAAATAGAACACATTGGTTGGATTGTAGAATGGCCAAGTGAAACTTGGTTGGAAAGTGTTCATACCAGGGAACCATAGTGTAGATGAACATAATGGGAGCATGCAAGGCAGTAAGAGTCTGAAGGAATTCAAGAACAACCAACTACAATAGAAATAGATAAATAAATAAGTGAATTAAAACACAAATGCACTAGAGTGCATGAGGCATACAATGAAGTTTAAATGCATATGCATTAGTAGGCATGTTGACACTGAATTATTGGTGCATACAGAGGTGTAATTTTTCTTATGTACATGATTGGATATGCATATAACATGCTTGTGAACTTATAATAGTCTATTATTATGAGATAATGTTTGAGTATGACTAATGATGGATTATGAATTCAGGAAAACTGATATAGAAGGGTGAAAGATGTGGATGTTGTTGTTGCTTGTTGCTTGTGAACTCCATATAGGTGAAGGTCCATGAGGGTGGCAGGAATGGTGATCAAAATGATGAAGGAGGAAGTCTGTGATCCTCTACAAATATCAGTTGGTCAGATATAAACAAGTAGGTTGATAACAACCAGACAGGTATGCATTTATTTTTTGTTGATGCATACATGTTGAAGGGAATTGAGGTAAGAATTCCCTCAGCTAATTTCAATATTTAAATTGATACATAATGGCCAAAGGCATAGAGTATGAAAATGTTGTTGATGCTAGAATGCATTTAGATAAAATGTTGGTTGCATATTATGTTATGATTGGTTATGGGATCATAATCAGGTTAATTCAGGAGACATACTCCTTCTATAACAATGAATATCCATAGAGCTAGTCATGTGTGAGACCATAATATGGTTGGATATGGAAGGGCTATAGCGCTATGTGAGTGCTCAATGGTATCTACTGTATATATGATGTTTGGAATACAACCTCTTTGCTAACACTGAAGAGAACTTAAGGATTACATTCTTGGTGTTGTGTTTGGGTTGAAAAGGAAGGTATCCAAATAGTTAGGCAAGTAGTAGGAAGTGTGTGGATGATGTGTTGAGTCGTTAAACAGACCTTCCAACTCATCGTGGTGGAATTCATGACATAGTTATGTGGTATTATGTAGTCAATGCATGAATTCATTGTGTAGATGTGGCCATGGGTATGGGCACATTGATTGTTATTTCGTTGCATTTTGAAAATCCTGTGGTGCTAAAAATACATAATGATGGATAGATGCATTATATTTAATATGAATACTAGATGAAAGTGATTGGATTGTTGTTGTTACAATTTCAAGAACCGTTTTGGAGCTATTACAAAATGTTACAAGTGGAATTATTGAATGCATTTTGGTGAATGCATGAATATATTATATAAAATAGAAATGATTATGCTAACAACTGAAATGATGGGAGTATTTCTAACTCATAAAGTTGAAAACACTTCAGTAGTTGTTAAATATTACAACAAGAAAGTTGCAGGTCAAAGAAGCTACATAATGATAAATTACAAAAAAGCTCTGTTGAGGGGACAGAGTGATAAAAATATTGATTGATAGAAGAAATAACAATATTGATTGATAATACATGTATAGGTAATGATGAGTTCACTCCAATTGATATTTGGATTGATGGAAGTGATTGAATTGTAGTTTTAAACAATTTTAAGATCACTTTGTGATTTTGTTTTGAATCATTTCCATGAATATATATATATATAT
>SNQJ01S0029382.1:75599-85747 GCA_010110895.2 Picea sitchensis | reverse complement strand
GAGAGTTTCCTCTCCAACCTAATCCAAGGCCCTAGTCCTGAACTAGTTTGTGAACCCTACAAACAAAAAGTCTAATAGATTTTAACTTAGCGTTGATTTTAAGGCTTTTCTTACGTCAAGGGGTATGAAGGTGAAACTGATGGTGTGTGAAGACGAAAGAAAAAATGAATAAAAAAAAAAAACTGGAAACAAAAGAATTGTACTCAATGCAAAATTTTCAGCAACTTTTCACAAAGAAATATTTCTTTTTCTTTTCAATTTTTCTAAGATTTTATGCAGCAAACATAAAGGAATTTCGCTCGAATATGAGCTACTTATGCTCTAAATTCACTGCAAAAACTTATGAACCAAAAGACTTCTCCCTAGCTAATGATGCAGAAACACACTCTTTAAACAAAGAAGAAAAATGAAAAGAGATCTTTTTTTTTTATTTAAGTGCTAATAAAGCAACAAAGGGAAAATACCGACAAGCACAAAGCCAAGAAAGATAAATTCTGGCTTAAAGCGTAGATCGAAAAGAATCAGAGTAAAGGCACACAATGGCCATAAAGAAAACNNNTTCTGTTCAACTATCAACTGAGAAAAATCAGGCTAAGGGTAAGATGACCTAATCTACTGACTGTTCAACCCTATACTCAAACACCTAAGAGGAATACTTCTCATCAAAGGAGGGGATGACTGCCCCACCCTAAACAAAAAGTAGCCTGTCAAGCACGCTACTGTCACTAAAACAACACGCGTGCGAACGCGTGTTGAGCTGAAACAGGACGCATGTACACGCGGTCTGAACTTGTACAAGCTGTGTGTATGTATAACTTCTAAGAAAAAAATAAAAACAGGCAGTCCAAACCAGGAAGAGGCCTCTGGCATTGACAACTAGGGTCCCTTGAAGGCTTGGATGCTTTTTCTAACAGAAAAGAAAAAATAATGCAAGGAATAATAAGGCGAAAAAAAACAATCTGATACAGGACTGTGAAACCAGCAAGACCCAGACAGGATTCCAGAAAACCCCCTGAGAATGTATAATTCTAACAGGGAAGAGGTGGACTGCCTCTAAACCTCTCTGGACTCCTACACTCTACTGTTATCCCTACATCTAGCGTTCACACGCGGGCTGTAAGAGGATAGGCCGTGGGCACACGCGTGCAGGCCTTCTGCAGGCCGAATGTACCTCTTTGTGTCCCAACAATTACCATCAAGCAACAGTCAGGGAAAACTGGTATAAAGAACCAGGCTCCCTGCTAGATCAGACCTTAGAAAAAGACAGACAAAGAAACAGAAAATATAATCTTTTAAACTACCCAAAAACCTCAACTAAATCCGGAAACCCTAAAGAGTATCTTCCCCAGTACGGTCGCCAACTCAGTTGTTGGGAAAAATACCCTACGGACTAGCAAACTAGAGTCAGACTTGCATGCAGATTTTAGACCGAAAATAAATTACTTTTTAACCTACGACCCAAGATAAAAACCCCTCTTTCACGGTACATGCATGAAGAGCACCACTAACCTTGTTACCGGCGTTTGATGTAGATCCTCCATTGCGCTTTGACCACTTGCTTGCACTGCTCCTTCCACAGATAACCTACAATCAAGACAAATACCAACTATGCATGCACGCTACTTCTCTACTCAAGGGTTAGAAATCAAGCATAAATTCATCAAATTATAGATAACTCATGCATTGGGATGGGAAAAGTATTCTTTTTATTACTGAAATTGAATCAACTTACAATCAAAACTGAGACTGGCCACCGATCCTTGAACCTGATCCTGGGCTCCTCTTCTTCTGTCCTCCAACTGCTTTGCGTTAAATCTCCTTTGGCATGAGGAAAGGCTAAACGGTTGGGACAATGGATTACGTAAATGGGCAGAGTTTCTTCGCTATATTTTTTCCTCCTCCAAATGGTACCCCTACCCCTTCTTTTATAGGCTAGAAGGAGCTAGGGTTTTGGACGAACCCTCGGCCATGCATGGCCGGGAGTTTCTATTAACTGACCCATAGATTTTTGTTCCGTCGGCAACTTTCCTCTTTTCATGCTTTGTTAGGTACACACGAGTTGTAGTGAGCCATCCAGCGTGCACACGCGTGCAATAATGGGTTAGGGTGCATGGGCCTTGACACAAGAGGATTTCCAAAGAGTTGTTCAACAGATATTTTGGCAATGAAGGGATATGAGTTGGCCTGATGCCAGGTAAGCATGTGTGGTGCAATTTAGGGTTATAATAGGGACTGGAAGGTCAGTGACCACAAGGAAGAGGAGACGTTGATATCTCTTGATTGGGGGCATGCACACAATGGATATGTCAAAGAAAAACCCTGGGCCAAGTTAACGAGACAACCATATGGATGCAGATCTGTGAACTGCATAGATAATTATTTTACTGGATTATGAAAATTTACTCTTAGATTATGAGCAAAAATGAAAATTTTATGCACAAATTGTGAATTGATATGCTTGTTGATTTGAAATGTTGTAGGAAAATGATGAATGTTGAAGATCTATAAAAGTACCAGACTATGAGAGAAAAGAAAGTGGTGTTGGACCAACTAAATGACAAAGGCATGGAAGGAAGAAATTCTTATGGACTTTCTACAGCTGGGGTTCTGAAAGCCACAACTATGAAACTTCCTGGAGGAGTGTACTGGATCCCTGGAGAGAAGTGGAACCGCCTAAGGGACTACATGGCAGAGAAAATGGGTTCATTTCTTAGGGTTTTGCATGGCTGAGAGGGAAGGAGAGCTTGTTGGTTGGAACTGTTGCAAGAAATATAAATTTTGAAGATCATTATACATGTTTTGGGTTGGAATGCCTATGCATACATGTTTAACTTTAGGCCAGAGTGCCTATGTATATAAGATTGGGATAGATTTCCTGTGAGGATTAAGGCCAGAGGGCCTGGATTTGTATTATTAATAACACTAGAATGGTGTTGTGCACTAATGAAAGTGCCAAAATAAGGGGAGGGGGATGTAACATCCTGGTTCTAACCCTTATGAAATATAATGTATTATGTAAATATGACTTAGGCTGGTGAGCCGGTAAAGTTGAAAATGGGCCATAGCACCTAGGATATGTAATAATTCATATACATTAATAAAATACACCACTGGTTGCAAGATGGACAAGGATAAAAGAGATAGGGGGCTATGATTCCAAGAGAGAGGGGGATTGAGGGGATAAGTATTTTTATTATTATTTATTTACCCATAATTTATTTTATGGAGAAAAGGGTTACATGAGATTCTTGGGGGAGGCCATGTATTTATTAATTTCCAAGTAATTATATAAACCCATCTTTGGTTTGGGTGGGGGTTCACTTGTTCTTAATCATTCATTGTTGCACATTTTCCACTCTTCATTTTTTTTGGGAGCCTCACTCTTGCTGCATTCGTATGATCTTGGTTTGAGCATGGATATGAATGGCTATGTGAGGGTGGCTTTGGGTGAAGTTTGGGGTCGTTCTTCCCCTGGTTCATCTTCTTCCCCTTGTTCCCTTGTTTTCTTCCTCTTCACACACTACTGCTAGTTCGTGTGCTCTTGGGCTGAGCATGGAAACAAATGGAAAGAAGAGGAGAGCCACCGTTGAATGGCTCTAATGATTTACTAATCATTCCAGGAGGGAATGGATGCCTATGTGCATGAGCTTGTTGGAAGATCATATGGAACTTTCGACAATTAAGAGTCCTTGGATTTTTTAGTAGGGAGATTTCTTGACCAGTAGCACTGGAGCCCTAGAGAGAAATGAAGCAACCTCAGGGATTGCATGGAAGAGAAAGATGTTCATTTCTTGGGGTTGTGCAGGCTGAGGGGGAAAGAGAGATGGAAATTAGTATTTGTTGTGAGGTTGGGAAACCTGAGAGCTAGTTATCCATTTGTTGTGCGTTTAGACATGGCCTAGGACCCGTCCTTGTGGATTCATAGCCCTGGCTCAGGGGTGACCTATTTTTGAGAGTAAATGAACAACAGTGTCTACGGTTAGGAAGAATTTCCTTGCAACCAGTTGGTGAACTTTTACTTGCAAAGATAAGTGCTCTCTATGTTTTCTGTGTAATTTTTATTTTCGTTGTGTATTTAATTATCTATGAGATATGTATTTTTAATGTGCATGCCTACTGGCTATTTGTTGTGCATGGCATCTTTTTTTATCTCTTTTATGATGTGGCATGGATCTTGTCTTATGCATGTGGTCCTTTCCTGCTTGATTTCAAATCAAATTTTGTTATAATTCAAGATCCGTTCAGAGAACCGAGTCTTGGGACTGCAGTGTGCCCCACCTACTGGTTGTTGGGTGTGTTGCATCCTATTTAAGTGGCATAGCTTGGACTATGGGTGGATGAGTACGTTACATCGTGTATAAGATACTCTTAAATTCCCCAAAGTGTCGACCCTAAACATGATCTCCTTACATTGATTTATAGCTTCTTCAATTTGTAAAAAAAACACTTACTCGGACCAATACTTGTTCTCAAAAATGTTTTTTGCTTATTAGAATCTTGATATTGCATTTGGTTTTATAATCGTTCCCAAATTTGTAGCTGATTTTACTTGATTTCCCTAGGATGAAAAATATTTATACCACTAGATGAGCCTTGTTGATACTATTGTTGGGTGTGTTCTTCTCATTTGATTTAGTCTTAATTTGAGTCTTCTCCGGAGGCTCAATTGATTCACATTATTGTGTCATGAACGTTTTTCCTAGATGATCAAGTGATACGCTAAATGTTTCCTTCTATCTGGAAACACCCAATAACATATGGCATAATCTACTGATCCCTTGAATCCTCTACTTCAAGCTTCTCCAATGCACATATTAGATTGGACGATGCTCTTTAGGTTAGAATATCGAATGTCCCTTTATCCTCAAGGCAAATATAATGATACCAAAGAAGACAATTCCTTTCTTAATGATGTGTAGAACACACTTTCCCAACATCTACAACCAAGATGGCTCAATATCCACTCCTGGATGGAGGGTCTACATAGGAGGGTCATCATCTAAAACACCTGGCATTTGAGTAACTCACATTTAGAAACCATATTAATCACAAAGTAGTGTATAATGATTTATATGGTTCTAACTTATAAGCGTTTGACACATGTTTATCCAAACAATTGACAAGAGATAACAATTCACCACACTTGGTATGATATATGAAGATCCAGGAATCATGTGAATGCACATGTTGTGGTAATTATTACTATCCTGTGACAACTGAGGGTAGGCATATGATGATGATTGAAGGGAGGAAAATGTGATGTTATATTTCGTGTTATACGTCACATCTTTTCCAAACAATTTGGTGGGATGTTAGTGGATCCCTTAGTTGCCTCAGATATCCTCCATCGTGCCTCTTTCCGAAACATGCATCCTTTTACCTATGGTTCGGGCCATTTGAAATTTTGGAAGAAAATGAAAAATTTGGATGACGTCATGCTAACATCACCGCAGACCCATGGACATATGGAAAATTCGAATTTGTCCACTTTAGCACTGAAATGTTCACAGGGACTTGACATATGTGTAGTTAAAATTGATATGGTGACCAAAACCCTAGTGGGACTTACCATTAAAGATGGAAGCCCTAAAAAATATCAAAAATATGCATCATTGACTCATCATGTCCTCATCAACTTCCTCAATGTGCACACAGATTTCTATGTTGGCTCTAGGTGTCACTGAGTGAATGAAAAGATACATGATGAGTTAGCATATATGCAACCTAGTAGGACCATAATACCACCCTAGGGGAGTGGTTTTACTTTTCCATATCTTACCATGCAACAACATCTGCTATTTTCCACATAGCTCCTTAAAACCGTCGTCCCACTCCAATGTCGCGTTAACTCCCGAACATAATTTTGATGCGACATGCACCTTCAGCCTTTGATCATTCTTTCTTGTAGCCATCAGATGATCGATCCCTCACCTTCTTTGATTCTTTCTCCTTAAGCCTTAGTTATATGATATGGCCTCTCATGAGAGCGGGATTAAACTTTAATTGAGCACGATAATCTATTTTATGCTCCCAATAAGTGCCCAAGTATTTGAAACTGAGCCTCAAGCCCTTAGGGATGGATTTTTATTTGTAAACATTCCTGGGATTTCGACCACATGCTTTTCCTCTTTGATCCAAAGATATGTAAGCTCCCTTTTCTCCTAGATATCTTAATCTTTGGTCCTATAGTCTTGATCAGTTTGCACACTAATGACTGGATCAAATATAGTACTAACATCAGCTCCAACGGGGACAACATACCCCTATGGTATGTTGAGAACTGTAGACTAGGTGTCTTCTCTTTTTGGGTTATGGAGACTGCATTAGAACAAACTATTCTTTGTGCACTTGAAAAACTGATCCGAGAAGTGAAACAAAATTGCTCAACACCTTAAAGTTAAATACCGAACTTCATGTTTGCATAAAATATGGTGAATGAAGTAAAATTAAAAATACATAATAGGAATGGGAAAATATTTATTTAAGTAGAGGGTAGAAAATTTGCAATCGCTCTATACTACATGAAATGTTTGAGTAAATTCCCATTAATAGGATCCCCAAACAACTCACCATCCAATTTAGCTAACTCATATGTGTTGTTATCTTGAAATGCAATGATATGAAAAGGCCCTAGCTATAGGTTGTCAAATTTTCCATGTTTTCCATTTTATTCTCTTATGGAATCCCAGTTTAAGACTATATATCCTATCATAAAGCTTCTCTCCTTGGTCCTCTTATCAAAGACTTTGTTCATTCTTTATTAGTGAGCTTGAGAGTTCAGTTGTACCTAATCCCTTACCTGTTGGACTTCAAACAATTGGTCGATTATTCTTTTCATATCATCTGACTCTGCCTCTTTATCTTGTAGAAGTTTCATTATAGGAAAGATGAGTTGGATGGGAAAAATAGCTTCTAGTCCATATACCAGCTGAAATGGATAAGTGCCAAGAGACCTTTTGATACTCATTCTATCTTCCCATAATGCATAATTTAGGTGAGAATTGCAAGGTTTATTTTTTTACGACAACATTTTATTGATGATATTAATGAGGCTCATGTTGGATGACTCGACAAAACCATTTCCCTATGGATAATATATAGTGGAATGTCCTAGATATATGTTCTAATTTTGAAAAACTTGCATCGGCTGGGTAGATTTAAATGCTTGGGCATTATTAATTATAATCTTTTTGGGGCATCCAAACCTTGATAAAATGTTATGTTCATGAACTTGATGATGATTGAATTAGTTGTTTCCCTAGTGGGGATTTCCTCCATGTACTTGGTGAAGTATTCTATCACCATCAGGATCCATTTGTGCTACCCACTTGAATTTGGGTCAATTTCACCAACGAAATATAATCCCCATTGTTGGAAGGGTGCTTTTGTTTTGAGAGGTCTAAGTGGGGGAGGTTGTAATTTTTGCTTCCCTATAAACATATGACACTCTACATAGGATATAACCATGTAGTTCACATCAACAAATATTGAGGGCCAATAGTAGTCAGGTCTGAGGATTTTATATGCAATATCTCTCCATGCATGATGACCCCCACATATCCCTTTATGAAATCCATTCATAATTTCCTCATTTTCTTCCTCAATAAGAAAATTCAACAATATTCCTATTGGGTCATTCCAAAATAAATGTCCTCCCAAAATACAGTATTTCACAACTTTGAGCTTGATAGACATGACCTTATATTTGTCCCATGCTGATGAGAAAATTAGGTTATGAATATAGAAAATCACATCTGTATGCCAATCATATTCGATTAACTTAGGGATTACCTCAGAATATGGTTCTTGTTTTTCATCCCCTTCTTGTTATATTTCCATGATGTTTACTGTCAGAGAATTTAAATAAACAACGTAGTAATTTGATTCATCCATGAGTTTGGATAGCCCTTGTCCTTTTACCAAATTAGTGGGATTTATCTCCAAATCATACTTGTAACATCCCTGGCCACCCACTCTGAGGCATGATACACGAGAAAATGCTTTCATTCTCTCCACGGAACATACTGTAACATGCCCAGTATCCAACTGAGCTATGCCACGTAATTTTTTCGAACTGCATGCAATTAAAACATATACACACAGAACACTTGTAGAATTTTATATATAAAAAGTAAGAAAAAAAATACATACTATAATTACAAAGATTCATATAGAAATGACAATAAACATATACATTCGGGTAAAATCATGAATATGGGTAACACTTTTGTGACAATCGGGTCTCCAGAATTCCTAGCGGCAAATTTTTGGCCGAAAAAATGTTGCTAGGAATTTTTTCGGTCGAAATTTTGCACATCAAATTTAACGGTGCCCTCGAAATTTGTGTACAATTTTTTTCAGATGAATTATTTTCCTGTGGTAAGCATATTTTGGCCGAAATATTTTTCGTCCAAAACAATTATTTTTAACGGGTTCCGTTAAAAACTAGGTTTCGGCCAAAAGAATATTTCGGCCAAAAACCTGAAAATGGGACTGTTTGCAGTAAACTGCAAATTCTCTCCATCTTACTTCATCTTTGGAGGTAGCAGAATCCTACAAATACTCAAAATTTAGTTTCAGAATTGATACCAACATTTTTAAAATTGAATCTACTTTCGTTGGGTATAATTTGTTTTCATTTTCATTGTTTTTATCTAATTTTATTTAATTTTATAAAAAAATCACTGCATAATATTTTTAGGTGAGATTATGATTCAATGAAATGAAAAATCCATATCTCTAAAAATACACAATGGAAAATTATGGAAAATTTATATTCATAATCCTTAAATTGTTCTCTTCAAAAGGGTATTTTTAGATTTTACTTTTAAGTAAAAATTAAGATAGATACATGGTGTGGGAAAACATGTGTTTAAAATCTGTAACTTTTTTAGATTGGTCAACTTAAAAAAATTCTAGAAATTATAATATTCATACGTTAGATTCAAAACTATAGTCATCACAAAATAGAGTCTATGTAGATTGTTGCAGTATATTTCATTTTTCAAAAACACAAGTTTAATAATGGATACATTGTTGTGGGAAAAAATAACTCATTATCTTTCCCTTCATTTTTAAGGAACATACTGTCAAACAATTGTCAAATTGACATATCAAATCTCAATAAAAAAAAATTAAAAATAGTCAGTAGAAAGCTAACAAAATTCTTCACAAGTTTTGTTTTTACAGTGAAGTAAAATTCTAAATAAAAAAATACTTCTATTTACCGGAAGTTTAAGAACGTATTAAAATTAAAAAAACATTGTCATACAACAAGCAAAAGTGTTACCCATCTTCATGATTTTTCCCATTTTGCATATGCAAGAAATACCCATAAATATAAACATAGTTATAAACCATACACAGGATAAACCCTTAAAAATAATCATGTAAATAATAATGCAACATGTAAATTTATCACACAATTGACACATATCTTGGTAAGAATATCACCAACTATGTGCAGACCTTCCAAGAACCTCCGGGCCTTAGACCACACTGTTCATCCCTCTTAGTAGTGGTCACCCCCGAGCTGGGACTAAACTCCACCTGAGTAAATGGATTCCTAACCAGGATAATGGTTCATAGACAACGAGAAAGACTATGTCAGAGGTGCCAACTCAAACACATAGCCTATAGTCCCTCATTCCCCACATGCATGTCCCACCCCAGGAAGTGTTCCCCTTCTCTTCTCAACAATCCTTCAGCTTCCTCACTTCCTTTTTGGGATTTCTCTCACCCAGAGAGAAATTGTTCATCAGCTTGAAAAGCCACCTCTTAAATATCCCATGGGCCTGACAACCTGATTCTTCGGTCGAGCTCCCAAGCTAACCAGCTACACCAATAGGTATGGTTATGGATATAGGCTCCAATACAGTGACAGGAAAGTATGGAGGATAGCTGACTGCGTGAGGAAAAATATCATGGTATGGATGAATGGATGACTCCATGATGGGAGGAATGATGGCTGAATCCCTGCAAAATAAACTAAGTCCCAACAATATGTATGCATGTCCCCAACTTGACACTTTTCATGTTGGGAGCTACTTTGGCCCACTTGTCCCCAACTTTGGAACTTAGGATAAAATAATTATCCATACTTTATACTTTAAGAAATATTAATATAATATTCCTTTTTGGCTTAAGCT
>SNQJ01S0029382.1:37244-75549 GCA_010110895.2 Picea sitchensis | reverse complement strand
ACTTGACACTTTTCATGTTGGGAGCTACTTTGGCCCACTTGTCCCCAACTTTGGAACTTAGGATAAAATAATTATCCATACTTTATACTTTAAGAAATATTAATATAATATTCCTTTTTGGCTTAAGCTCCCTAGCTTATCCCTTTTCCTTAAATTTTAGCCCCCCCTTTCCCTATCTAGTGGAGTTTAGTCCCCATACTCTTTTATCGTGGTCGGTCTGTGCACAACGATGTATTTTATATTAATGATAGGACATATACATAAATAGGCACTCTGGCCTTTATCATCTAGGATCTCTAGCCTAATACAAAACATAAGCATCCTAGCTTATAATAACTTGATCACCAGCCTATAAAACAAAACATATACACAAAGGCTCCCTGGCCTAAAAATTGGGTGCACTTAAGTTGCTACACGCGGTATCCGAGAATGTGCACACTTCATCATTTTAATACGCAGTACATGCGTGCACTATGCCATGAAAGGTGCATACAACATGATATCAAACAACTCACCAGCTTAAGTACATTTTCATTTACATTTACAATCGGGTTCGGCCTAGGGATATTACAATCCCCTCCTCTTATTTATGCATTGTCCTCAGTGCATTATGTACACATATACAACAACATTTTCATAAATCCTCAAAAATATGTGGGTATTTTGTCCACATTGTATCCTCATTCTCCCAAGTAGCATCCTCAAGACTGTACCAGGTCCATTGAACCTTTACAATCCCTATGGCTTGATTCAGGTGTTGTTTGAATTTCAAGTCCATAATGCATACCAGATGCACTTGGAAAGTGCCTTCTTGCTCCACCTGAATCACATTCCAATCAATAACATGATTAGCATCAAGTTTATATTTCTTGAGAAATGATACATGGAATACATTATGAACAGACATAGATGCAGACAATGCAATCATATAAACTACTGGACCAATCCTCTCTAGGATTTCAAATCTCCCTCAACTTTAAATTCCGAGTGAGTTCTTCTCTTATCAGCGTAGCTTTTCTTCCTGTATTTGGCATCCTTTAAATTTTGTTTTATTTTCAACATTTTCTCCTCCATTTCCCTGAGTAAATATGGCCCAACCACTGCTCTATCTTCTCGGTTATCCCAGCTTACCAGTGTGTTGAACTTTCTTCCATAAAGTGCCTCAAATGGGCTCATCTCTTGAGATGTTTGGTACCCATTGTTATAACAAAACTCTACCAAGTGTAGGTAGTTTTTCCATTTTGATGGTTTATCCATCACATAGATCTTCAACATATTCTCAATCACTTTATTCACCCTCTTTGTTTTTCCATCTGATTATGGATGATAAGATGTACTAAAATTCAAATCTGTTACAAATCCATTAAATATTCCCTTCCAAAAATTTGAGGTAAATTTTGGATCTCTGTCAGAAACAACTGTCTTGGGTATGCCATGTAATCTAGCAATTTCTCTCATATAAACATCTACAATATTGGCATCCTTGTGAGTGAGCTTAACTGGAATAAAATGGGAAGCTTTAGTAAGCTTATCCACCACTACCATGATAGAATCATGTTGCTTTTTTGTTCTGGGCAGTTTAGTGATGAAATCCATGGTTACAACTTCCCATTTCCACTCAGGAATGGGTAATGGATGTAGAAAACCATCTGGGTGTCAACGAAATCAATAAAATCCTTTACCTTTTGGCATTCCAAACATTTGGAAATAAAATCAACAACTTCTTTCTTCATTCCTGGCCAATAATATTGGCTCTTGACAACTGCAATAGTTTTCTGATAACCTGGGTGCCCAGCATAAGGTACATTATGCATTTTTCTCAATATCAGATTTTTCAATTCGTGGGAATTTGGTACATAAATTCTTCCACTGTACATGATAATTTCATCATTATATAGCTTATATTCTTCAATTTTCTGCTGCAAAATACCTTGTTATAATTTTGCCACTAATTCCTTGTATCAAAAATATGATTTGGCAGCCTCTATAATTTTGTATTTCAAATCTGATTGGTACATGCTAATGGCTATAGCATGTACTTCATGCACTCTTCTGTTGAGTGCATCAACCACTTTGTTCTCTTTCCCCATGATATTATTTATATCAAAGTCATATTCACTTAGAAATTATAGCCATCTTCTTTTCCTAGAATTTAGAGTTGGCTGATCAAATAAATATTTCAGACCATTATGGTCTATCCTCAACTCAAATATTTTCTCCATGAGGTAGTGTCTCCATTTCCTCAAGACATGCACTGTGGCTTCCAAATCCAAATCATGAGGCATAGTGTCTTTCATGCTCCTTCAACTTCCTTGATTCATAACATATAACAAACCCATTTTGAGTGAGGACTCCACCAAGTCCTTCTTTGCATGCATCTGTGCATACAATGAAGTATTCATTTCGATATTCAATCCTTAGTATTGGATCACTTGTCAATAATTTTTTGAAGTATTGGAAACTCTTTTCACAATCCAATGTCCATTGAAACTTCACACCCTTCTTTTGCAAGGAAGTGATTGAGTGTGCAATCTTTGAGAATCCTTCAATAAATATCTTATAGTAGCCCGCAAAGCCCATGAATGATCTGAACTCTGTCACATTCCTTGGCATTGACCATTCTCTAATGGATTCTATCTTTTCAGGATCTACTGCTATCCCATCCTTTGAAATGATATGTCCCAAATAATGAATTTGCTTCTGATAAAATGAGCACATGCTCAATTTGGCATTCAATTGATGCTCCCTTAATACTTTCAACACCATCCTCAAATGATGTTCATGCTCTTCTTGTGACTTTTAATATACAAGGATGTCATCCAAAATGACAATTAAAAACGTTTCTAAATATTCTCGAAAAACGCCATTCATTAAGCACATGAAAACAACTGGTGCATTTGACAACCCAAATGGCACCACTGTGAACTCATAATGTCCATACCTTGTCCTGAAGGTGATCTTGCTGATATATTCCTCCTTAATCCTTACATTATGGTATCTTGACCTAAGATCTATCTTTGAAAATATATTTCCATCCTTCAATTGATCAAAGAGATCATCAATCATTGGAAGAGGATACTTGTTCTTTACAGTCACTTTATTCAACTTTTTGAAATCAATGCACAATATTAGTGTCGCATATTTCTTCTTCACGAACAAGACTGGGGCACCCCAAGGTGACACACTTGGGCATATATACCCTTTCTTTAGAAGTTCTTCAATCTTCATTTGTAACTCCTTCAACTCTGGTGTACTCATTCTGTAAGGAGTATTTGACACTGGAGCTGCTCCAGGCATTAAATTTATAGATAAATCAATATCTCTCTTTAGGTGTAGTCCTGGTACCTCCTTGAACACATCCACAAACTCTTCCAAGACTACATGATCTTCTGAATTTGGCACCTTATCTTTAGGTGTCTTTTCCATATGAGCTGCAAATATTTGACACCCTTTTCTATAACATTTCTTCATCTATAATGCTGAAATTTCTTTGATGGTTGCTTCCCTAGGAATTCCCTGCACTTTCCTTAGGCTCCCTTCCTCATCCAAGCAAGTAAATGTCTTTTTATGATATTCTAGGATAGCATGATGTTTTTCCAACCAATCCATCCCAATTACAAAATAATAGGAACCTGAAGGCAAGATGTTCAAATATGCCCTGATGTCCAGTCCATTCATGTCCGTAAGACACTACTTAACCATCTCATTAAATTTTCTTTTGGCTCCGGTAGCCAGTTGCACCAACCAAGATTTTCCATGCTTACTTCTTGGAAAATTAAAAATTTCCACCATCTTAGGATCTATATATCTATGACTAGCTCTTGAATCAATTAAAATAGCAATGGTTTGGCTGTTGATCATACCTTCCACTTCAATCATATGTGACTGATAATTTTCTTGATTGTTGTCCATGGATGTGTAGATCCTTGGTACATTTCTGCCCACGTCCTCCAATGTTTCATCTTGTTGTACATTGTGGACAGTCCTCACTTTTTCACCTCTGTGAGGACAATCTCTGAACATATGATCTCTGATCACCCCAACATTGACTAGGTGGTTTCCTTGGCCTTTGACCCACTGTCTCAATCGTTCTAGATTCTCTAGAATTTGGTTGTCCCTGAGTATTATTTATGAAGAATGGTGTCTTAGATCCCTTCCTTCTCAGATCCATCTGGAATTTATTTTTTCCTTCCTAATATTTTTGGAAATTTGGCCTTGATTTTTGTTGATCATATAGGCATTTAGCTCGCCTTATGGTCTCCTCCAATGTCTTGGGATCATCATACTGTATTTTGTCACTAATGAATGTTGGAAATCCATTCAAATACCTCTGAATCTTAACTGTCTCATCATTGATGAAAGAGGCATACTTCAACAGTTCTAAAAACCTTCTTTCATATTCATCAATGGTCATACTCCCAAGCTTGAGTTCAAATAACTCTTTCATTTTCTTGTCATAGTATCTCTTATTCAAGTATTTCTTCTCAAAATACTTATTGAATTCCCTTCAAATAACACTTTTCTCTTTAATGTGTTGCACCTACACAAGCTGATCCTACCACATGGATGTCTTTCCCTTGAGTTGATAGATGGCAATTCTACCTTCTGCATGAGATGAATAATTATGAAAATGAAAATACCTTCTCATGCCCAACAACCATGTCTCTGCATCTTCATCCTTCTTGTGCTCGCCATCAAATGTAGGAGGTTTGATTTTGTTCATTTCTCCTTGTAGCTCATCCACCCTAGACCTCTTCTGGTTCTTGACAGGGGATGGAATTGGTTTGTTGTGTGTTGTCTTATGGGAATTCCATGGGGAGTGACGATGATGTCTGCTGACACTTCTTGTTCTTATTTTCTCATCAGGAGACCTGGGACTTCCTGATTTGCTTGAGCCACCCTTCGTATACAATTTATTTTCTATTATGTTCAAGATCTACATTAAATTAATGTTAATTCCTCTTGCTTCTCCTTGGATCTCATAATCCTCTCATTATCATCTTTATGGATTTGGACATCCTTCTGCAAATTTTTAATGATCTCCACCATATTCATGTTTTCATCCCTTCCTTCTCCATGTCCATTGGAGTTAGTTCCTTCCATGCCCAAATGGACATCCATACCTCTAATATCATCTTCCTGGCTATAATTTCCTTGTGCATCATGCATTCCTCTAGAATCTTTGTTGATCTTGATCTGATCTATTTTTTGTTAACTCTGCAAAATGTGCAACCAACAAAACTTTGTCAGGCTAACTGTTTCAACAAATCATGGAAAATGTTAACGATTCTGGCTCAATAATATATCAGAATTGTTTCTTCTGATTTACTAGAAAATTGAATTCCCATATCAATTTTCTGGTTGGATATTTAGATTCCTCTTTCCAACACCTACTCCCATGCTCAATTCTGAGTCTTGAGCATAAAGTTATGGTTATTTGAAAATTGCCCATAATTGTTTTTGTTCACCCTTCAACTTGGTGCAACTCTGCACTATAATTATGAATTTTTGCACCTACTCCATTGGATTTTTCGTAGGATATCAATTGGGTTTCTTCATATACATATTCTGGACACTCTTTCCAAGTATCACCTTTTTCTGGGTTTCGGGCTACTAGTTACAACCTGCTAAAGTTCTAGGCCAATTTGTGTTTTTGGTATGGAATTCTACCGGTACCTTCTTTTCCATTTTAAACATTTTTAACATGCCCATAAATTTAATTCATCTCTTGGTATGTCTTCTATGGTTCAATAGGTTTCCATTGAATGCTCCTATGCCTCAATCAGATTTCGGAGAAGAAAGTTATGGCTCTTTCAAGTTAGTGGGCTATTTATGATTGTAACTTTCTCATAAAATCTTTGTTTGATGACCGATTTACACCATTAGAAATATATCTATGGACTATTTTATTTGAGCTACAGAGATAGAGTGTACCTTTGTACAGTCACTTCTTGTGGTTTTTGAGTAGCTAAAAACATTGTTAAGGGCCTAAAAAATGCGCTACAAAAAGATGACGTTCAAATGATATAAAACATCGCAGAAAATCATTGGTTTTCTGTTGTTGTTCACCGTCCAATGAATTTGCACACACAAATTCCAACCCGTACACCCATATATAGCATGAAAAACAACACCACAAGGTAGTTCATGCTCTGATCATCCATAAATACCATGCATCGCTTCTCTGTCATGCCAATAACTGGCACACACTACTTTTGTGTCACGCGCCAATATCCACTGTGAAACTTTTTGGTTCTTGCACTATTACCTATTGCTCACAATTTTTATATTGCGCGTTGATATTCTACGCACATTTCACTCTACGCGTTCCACCATTCCAAATTTTAGTACACCCCCACCACGTACCAATACTCTGCGCACACCATTAACTAAATTGTCGCGCGACAATATATCCCAGCATTGCGCGCACACCAACCAAACTCCTCTACGCTCTGCCAATACTGCCCACACCACGCGCTCCATTATTATGTGTGTGCACACCATGCAATGCTAAATTTAGTGCATGCACCCGCACACCAACATTTTCCCGCACGGTGCCAAAATTTAGTGGGTGCACCCACACACCAACATTTTTTCGCGCGGTGCCAAAATTTAGCGTGCGCACCCGCACACCAACATTTTTTCGTGCGGTGCCAAAATTTAGTGCATGCACCAGCACACCAATGTTTTTTCTCATATCACATTATTTTCACTACGCATCATTCATTTTTATTGCACCGACCTGTGCACATACATTTTTATGCGCATCAATTCCTCATGAATTCTGTTGCAGAAATTGGGGCTTTTTATTCTAACTTTTTCCCCAATTTACCATAGACATTCTACAACTATGAAATTTGTTCAATTTCACCCTGATAACACCAGTTCAACCTATGCAACGATAAATCCTTGTCATTTGACATTTCTAGAACAAATTTCTCCAAAACTCAATTTATGAATTGAGAATTTTAACCACTAAATTTGCTTCATCTATCATGGCTTCACTGTAACATCAAATTCGACCAATTCCAGGTCTGAATTTGCTAGAACAAATATTAAATCAATAATATCTCACCACATGGCCAAATTTCTCAATTTTCTCATGAATTTAACAACATAAATTAAGGATTTTCCCAATTCCGCCCAATTGTTGTTACTTTTTTCCCTGGATGCTCTGCAACTCGAAATTTTTCCACCTCAAAATAAATCCTCTCTGAAATTTCTCTTCAACTCAAACTTTCTCAACCCATCTAGACTCAGTGTTGAAAACTGAATCTCTAATAACATATTGTAATATCCCCGACCACCCACTATGAGGCATGTTATAGGAGAGAATGCTTTCATTCTCTTTGTGGAACATATTGTAACATACCCAGTATCCAATTGAGCTATGCCACATAATTTTTTCGAACTGCATGCAATTAAAACATATACACACAGACCACTTGCGGAATTATATATATAAAATGTAAACAAAAAAATACATACTATAATTACACAAACTCATATAGAAATGACAGTAAACATATACATGCAGCATATGCAGGCAATACCCATAAATATAAACACAGTTATAAACCATACACATGATAAAGCCTTAAAAATAATCACATAAATAATAATGCAACATGAAAATTTATCACACAATTGACACTTATCTTGGTAAGAATATGACCAACTGTGTGTAGACCTTCCATGAACCTCCCATCCTTAGACCACACTACTCATCACTCTTAGCAGTGGTCACCCCCGAGTTGGGACTAAACTCCACCCAGGTAAAGGGATTCCTAGCCAGGCTAATTGTTCATAGACAATAGGAAAGACTATGTCATAGGTGCCAAGTCAAACTAACAACCTACAGTCCCTCATTCCCCACATGCATGTGCCACCCCAGGAAGTGTGCCCCTTCTCTTCTCAACAGTCCTTCGATCGCCCCACTTCCTTTTCGAGCTTCAGCAATAGGTTGGGAAGGAAGTCTCAGAGCCTTGTAGTTGCAGTTTAGCACCTTTAGGAAATCAATTCCCAGCAATTCTATCACCTAGAGAGAAATTTCTCACGGGCCTGAAAACATGCCTCTTCAATATCCCACGGGCCTGACAACCCGCTTCTTCAGTCCAGCTCCCAAGCTAACCAGCTACACCAACAGGTATGGTTATGGATACAGGTTCTGGTACAGTGATAGGAAAGTATGGAGGATAGATGACTCTATGAGTCAAAAGATCATGGTATGGCCGAATGGATGACTCCATGATGGGAGGAATGATGGATGAATACCCGAAAAATGAAATAAGTCCCAACAATATATATACATGTCCCCAACTTGACACTTGTCATGTTGGGAGGTACTTTGGCCCACTTGTCCCCAACTTTGGAACTTAGGATAAAATAATTATACATACTTTATACTTTAATAAATAATTAGCCCATTTCCTTAACTTTAAGCCCCCCCTTTCCCTAACTAGTGGAGTTTAGTCCCCCATACTCTTTTATCGTGGTCAGTCTATGCACAACGATGTATTTTTTATTAATGATAGGACATATACATAAATAGACACTCTGGCCTTTAGCATCTAGGCTCTCTGGCCCAATACAAAACATACGAATCCTATCTTATAATAACTTGATCACCAACCTATAAAACACAACATATACACAAAGGCTCCCTGGCCTAAAAATTGCATGCACTTAAGTTGTTGTGCGTGGTATCTTGGAATGTGCACACTTCATCATTTTGCTGTGCAGTACATGCATGCACTATGCCATGAAAGGTGCATACAACATGATATCAAACAACTCACCAACCGAAGTACATTTTCATTTACATTTACAATTGGGTTCAGCCTAGGGATATTACAATCCACTCCCCTTATTTATGCACTGTCCTCAATGCATTATGTACACATATACATAAAAAAATTCAAAAATCCTAAAAAATATGTGGGTATTATGCTCGCATTGCATCCTCAAGCTCCCAAGTAGTGTCCTCAGGATCGTACGAGGTCCATTGAACCTTTACAAGCCCTATGGCTTGATTCGGGAGATGTTTGATTTTCCGGTCCAGAATCCATACCAGATGCACTTGGAAAGTGCCTTCTTGCTCTACCTAAATCACATTCTAATCAATAACATGATTAACATCAAGTATATATTTCTTGAGAAATGATACATGGAATACATTATGAACATACATAGATGCAAGAAATACAATCATATAAGCTATTGGACCAATCCTCTCAAGGATTTCAAATGGCCCACAATAGCAAGCTGCCAACTTTGAATAATTTCACATCTTCATGGAACTTTTGTTGGCTTTCTGCCTATGAGTTATGCCCTTATCAACATAGTTTTTCTGCCTACCTTGGGAACCCTTTAAATTTTGTTTTATTTTCAATATTTTCTCCTCAATTTCCCTGAGTTAATCTGACCCAACCACTTCTCTATCTATTGGGTTATCCCAACTTACCGGTGTGTTGCATTTTCTTCCATAAAGTGCCTCAAATGGGCTCATCTTTAGAGATGTTTGGTACCCATTGTTATAAGAAAACTATACCAAGTGTAGGTACTCTTCCCATTTTGATGGTGATGCAAACGGCCACCCGGCATGCCTACTACCACCAGGACCTTCTCTCCCTTAGGCCCAAGAACTTCACGGTTCTTCCGATCCCTTATCAAGACCTCTCAATACCCACAGAACTCTCTCTCTCTGCGATCTCCTCTTTGCCTTATCGGGAAATCAGGTTTCTGCGATCTCCTCTTTGTTATACAAAACTCTGAAACCCGATGGGTCTCAATGCCTATACTTCTTCGTTCCTGTCGGGGATTTCCCTATCGGGAAATCGACATATACGATGTCGCGTTTCGCTGGCACCCCGAATCTCCGAACCCCGATTCGCGATGGCGCCTTTCTCCGCTCCAAGCCCCTTCAGGTTAGCCCCTTCTGCATATGACCTGCCGTTCCATGAGACCACATCCTGCTCCCGTAGGAGTTTCGGACTTCGCGGAAATGATATGCGCAAAACTCGCGCCCTCGAAATTCTCAATTCTCCGATTCCCGATACCACCTTGCGTTGACCCCTGCAAAGGTTGACTTCCTCGACACCTGTCCTCTTCTCTAGTGCCTATGACTCGAACTTCAGTGCGATCGGGAAATCATGCTTCGGGAAATCGCGATTCCCGTTACACAAATTTATGAAGCCCTCCAAGTCCCGAACCTTGATGACACCTGTCTTCTGCGGTGACCCTGTAGCAGTGTGTCCGTCGCGATTCGGAGTTTCGCGACTCCTGCGTTCATAGTTCTCTCGTCACCGGAAATCCTGATTTTTCGATGAGTCAAGTCCCGATGACTCCCTGACTCCTTCTCTTGTTCGGTAGGCTTAAATCCTGCACAACTTCCCCGAGATCTGATGGCTGAAGGAACTTCATCAATCTCCTCTATGGATCCTGGCCACTGATTCCTCCTCCTTGAGGATTTCTTAAAAATGACTAAGTGCTTCCTCTCGCACTTGCCTTCCACGCCTGCACTAAAAACTCTTTCTTGAAATGTTTCACGACACACTTCCTGTGCTCTTCTTTTACGATACCCACAAGGGCTCTAAACCTCTTGAGCCTCTCTACTCTGACTCCTCCAGAGGAATTTATGCGCACCCCTTATGCAATCGTTCAACAACTCCTAAGTGTTGAATCCCTTCGACTCCACGCACTTCCTGCAGCAGCAGTCTTCAATGTCCTTGCTCAGAATCGCAACTCTGAGTCTTTGTCTAGCCTGCGCACCCCTTCCATGGCTTCGGTGCCAAATTTTCACTTCGGAGAACTTAGAACAAAAGTTCCCTCTATCTGAACCCTGCAGTCACGCACTCCTTGCGGACAAATTCCACTGAACTCCTTGCAGGAATATCTTGGCTCAGAATAGAGAAACAATTGAAACTAATTTCTTGCTCTCACAGATTTCAATTCAACTATGAAACCACATACACAACATATCAAAGCGAATGTATGACAGAAAGCAAACATCCATGAGCATAATATCAATACACAGAGAAACAACTCAAACCATGAAATTGAATCAAAGTCTTCTTCTATTAATNCGGACAAATTCCACCGCACTCCTTGCAGGAATCTCTTGGCTCAGAATAGAGAAACAATTGAAACTAATTTCTTGCTCTCCCAGATTTCAATTCAACTATGAAACCACATACACAACATATCAAAGCGAATGTATGACAGAAAGCAAACATCCATGAGCATAATATCAATACACAGAGAAACAACTCAAACCATGAAATTGAATCAAAGTCTTCTTCTATTAATTCAATATCTGTACATGGGTGTTTTCACAAATTTCTCTTCTTTCTCTTCTTCTCTAAATGCTTCTAAATATGTTACAATGATACAATGAGGGTGTCTATATCCATTTTCCCTCTTGAACTCTAAAACTGTCTAATCTAGACTTAAACATCTATCTACCTGCATTAAATCTATTAACTGCCTCCTATTTATTTCAGACAAGAGCGTATGTCTCGAGGTCTGATACAACATACAAAAGGTTCTTTCATAAATGCATCATTTATACATTGGCACATTCTCTTAAATGAAAATTCAAAACTTTCTGCTGGCTTGCCCAGTTGTTCATTGCCTTCCACGCTGGCTCGCTTGTTGAGTTGGCGATGCTCCTGCATCATACTCGTCGGCTTGAAAACTTTCATGGACTCCTGTCCATGAGCTCCTGCACAGTCTGTCCATGCTTTTGAATTTCTGCTTCTGTCTCCTAGCTGGCATCCTCCACTGGGTGATTTATCCATTTGACCAGGTACTCATAGTATTCTTTCCTCCTGGTCTTTTTTCCTACTCGCTTGTCCAATATACGCTCCATCTGCGGCTTCTCAGCAATCGGCATCTGCTTCTGCCACTGGACTTATAGCTATTCATCACTTCCAGCTCCTGCTTCTTCAGCCTTGTATGGATATAAATCTGTCACATTGAATATCAAAGATATTCCAATGCCATCCGACAACTCAATCTCATAATCATTCTCTCTGAATTTCTTCAGGACTCTGCATGGCCCAATTTTCTTCATTTTCAGCTTGTTGTATGTCCCCCTTGGGAACCTTTCCTTTCTCAGATGTGCCAGAACTAGATCACCAACTTCAAATTGAAGTTGTCTTCGATGCTGATCCACTCTGTGCTTATACTCCTGATTTGAATCTTGCAGTCGCTGCTTCACCCTGCTGTGAAGTTCCCTCATCGCCTCAGCGAATTCCTCTGCACTAGCACTGCTAGTCGCAGTCTGTTCTAAATCTCACAATTCATAAACTCCTCTCAGCTACCTGCCGTATATAATCTCAAACGGACTTTTCCCTGTACTCCGATTCACCGAATCATTGTACGCACACTCTGCATGTGGTAATATCTGGTCCCAACTGCTGTGGTGCTCTGTCACCAAACTTCTCAACAAATCTCCTAGACTTCTGTTGACCACTTTCGTTTGTCCATCTGTCTGAGGATGATAAGCCGAACTAAACGCCAAGTTAGTTCCTAGATTATTCCATAAGGTCCTCCAGAAATACCCTATGAATTTGGTATCCCTGTCCGATACTATACCTTTCGAAAATCCATGGAGTCGAATGATCTCCTTGAAAAACAAGTTTACAATATGGGTCGCATCGCTGGTCTTCTGGCATGGAATGAAGTGTGCCATCTTTGAAAATCTGTCCATTAACACAAAGATGGAATCAACACCTCTCTACATCCTCGGCAGTCCTAATACAAAATCCATGCTTATTGCCTCCCATGGCCTCTCAGGTATGGGCAATGGCTGATAAAAACCTGCATTCTGCTTTCTCCCTTTTGAATGCTGACAAACCCGACATCTGTCGAAAAATCGCTTGACTTCTGAACGCATCCCCAGCCAAAAATATGATTCGCTCAGCTTCGTAAAAGTCTTGTCTTGGCCAAAATGTCCTGCTAAGCCTCCACTGTGCTTTTCTTTCATCAAGTTCTCCCTCATGGAGAAATTCAGAATGCACAGTTGATTGCCTCTGAACAGCAATCCCTCCTGGATCATATAGTCTATCCAAGAACTCCGATCTCTGAGAACTGGATTCTCAGCTGCTTCATATGCTTCTCTGAAATCTGCATCTCCTGCATACATGTCCCTGAGATTTTCAAAGCCCAATGTCTTGACTCGGAACTCCTGCAACAACAAACATTTCCTGCTCAAAGAATCAACCACTTTGTTAGTAGTCCCTGAAATGTGTTTAATTACAAATGTAAAATTCTGCATATACTCTACCCATTTTGCATGTTTTTTATTCAACTTTTCTTGTTGACTTACAAACTGCAATGCATGGTTATCACTATACAATACAAATTCTTTTGGGATCAAGTAATGCCTCCACTTCTTCAGCGCTTGTATGATAGCATAAAATTCCTTATCATACATGGAGTACTTCAGTTTTGCTTCATCCAACTTCTCGCTGTAATATGCAATTGGTCTGTCCTCTTGGCTCAAGACCGCTCCTATGGCAAAGCCACTTGCATCACATTTCACCTGGAATGTCTTCTGAAAATATGGCAACACCAACATTGGTTGCTTTGTGATCTTTCGCTTCAACATATTGAAGCTCTTCTCTACCTCTTCAGTCCAGTGAAAAGTCTTATGCCGCTTCTTCACTGTGTCCATCATCGCTGCGCTAATTCCACTGAAATTCCTAATGAACTTTCGGTAGAAACTATCCAAACCATGGAAACTTCTCACCTCGAAAATATTTCTCAGTGATGGCCAATTTTTAATCACTTCCACCTTACTTGGATCCATTTTCAACTCATTCGCCGAAATAACAAAACCCAAATAAATGAGCTATGTCTTCATAAATGAGGACTTCTTCATATTGATCAATAGCTTCTCCTGTTGTAGATTTCTCATCACAATGGCCAAATGCTTCAAATGTTCAGCCTTCGTCTTACTGAAGATCAGTATATCATCCAGATATATGACTACAAATTTCTCGATGAACTCCCTCAGGACTTCATTCATCAATCTCATGAATGTGCTAGGTGCATTTGTCAAGCCAAACGGCATGACTAACCATTCATACAATCCTTCATTTGTCTTGAATGCTATCTTCCATTCATCGCCTTCCCTCATGCGAATCTGATGATATCCTCTCTTGAGATCAATCTTTGAAAAATAATTTTCCCCACTCAGGAAATCCATCAGATCATCCATTCTCGGCAGTGGAAATTTGTACCTGATGGTAATTTTGTTGATCGCTCTGGAGTCGGTGCACATTCTCCAGCCTCCATATTTCTTCAGACTAAGCACGGTTGGAACAATGCACAGACTCAGACTTTCTCTGACCAATCCCTTATCCAACAACTCCTGGACCTGCTTTTTGACCTCCTCATTTTCTTATGGTGTCAATATGTACGCAGCCTTGTTCGGTAAACTGGCTCCTGGTATGATATCAATATGATGACTCACACTCCTCATCGGTGGCAACGAATGAGGTAATTCATCCATGATGATGTCAGCGAACTCTCCCAGCAGTTCTTGAATCTCATCTGGTAAATCGTCCACTCTTGTGCTAGTTAGAACAATCCTCGGCTTTCTGACAACAAAAAATTGTGGATCTTCCTTCTTCTCCATCTCTATAAGAAGCTCCTTCCCACTCATGAGAAGTATTGTGTTGTTTACTTCCAGTTTTACCTCCTTATCCTTTATCAGAAGTAACCTATGGGTTCTCCCATTTTTTTCCAGGGTATATGTGTTCATTCTCCCATCGTGAACTACATTTCTGTCATATTGCCACGGTCTACCCAGCAATAAATGACATACATCCATGGGAATAACATCACATAGTATCTTATCATTATATCCTCCTATTTTAAATTCAACTAAACATTGTTTCGTAACACTCACCTGGTGTCCTTTCTGTAGACATGAAACCTTGTATGGACTCGGGTGATTTTTCGTCTCCAGCTCCAACCTTTCTACCATCTCGGTTGAAACGAGATTATTCGTGCTTCCACTGTCCACGATAACTTTGCACACCCTATCCTTGGTCTTGCAAGCTATTCTAAACAGTTTGGTCCTTTGGACTGAGGTCTCCACCTCCTTCTCGGGTGTCAAAAGAACTTTATGCATTCCAAGCGATCTTTCGCCTTCTGCATCTTCTGTCTCAGCATCACGCTTCTGAGCTTCAGTGATGTGAGCTTCTCCGCTGTCTTTCTTTTTATCTGGACGCTTGAATGACTTGTGCCCATTTTTCCCACATGTGAAACATGTGATTACTCCACCTCAGCCTCTTCCTCTACCTCTGGTACGAGGAAAAGTGTTTGCATCAGCATAACCGCCACCCTGCTCGGTATGCTGCACCCTATGTTCAGCATGTGGTCCTCGCTGTGAGGTTCCACCTCTCTCAACCTTACCCTGAGGTTTTTTCCATTCCTCCTTGGGCTTCTGATATTTCTCCTGGGCAACTGTCTTACCTCTGGGATGACTCTTGCCTCACCCTCATTGTCCTTTCTTTCGGCTCAGCTTTTCTTCGGCTTTCAGAGCCATATGATAAGCATCCTCAACTGTTCGGATGGTTTCCATACTTAATTCATCCTGAATTTCATATCTCAAGCCATTCATATACCTGGCAACTTTTTCATCATCGCTCTCTCGATGACCTACTCTGATATTGAGCTTGTAGAATTCTTTGGTATACTCCTTCACCGTCATCAACTTCTGTCTCAGGTTTTGCATTCTCCTGAACAACGTGATTTGATAATCCCTTGGGATGAATTTTGCCTTCATCTTTGCAATCATTCGATCCCAGCTTTTAATCTTTTGCTTGCCTTTGGAACGTCTATCTGCGTGAAGCTCGTCCCACCATAATGTTGCGTGTCCTTTCAATTTAGTGACAGCATGCCTTACCTTTTTATCCTCTTCGATGTCTTCATAATCGAAGTAAGTGTCAAGAGCTCTAATCTAGTCCAACAGCTCTTCTGCATCCAGACTTCCCTCGTAGACTGGAATGTCCATTTTTGTCTTTGACCTCATCCGGGCGATAGCTTTAATCAATCGCTCATTGGCTGCATCTTCGGCTGCAACTTCTCCTTGTGGTTCATCTTCCACTTTGCCTTCAGAGTCGCTCAAAACTCCAGCATTTGTTGTGCATCTCTGTGCTGCCTCCATATCTTCCAATCTCACTCGAAGATCTCTCATTTGCCTTTCCAGTTCTATATTTCCTGCCGGCCTACCTCTTCTTCTCACCTCCCTATCTTCTGGGTCAGGTGATTGTCTTTCCCTTCTAGGTGGCATGGTGAATTCTCTTCTCCTCTGCTGTAGAAAGCAAAGAAATAACCTCGCTCTGATACTAATCTGACGCAAACGGCCACCCGACACGCCTGATACCACTAGGACCTTCTCTCCCTTAGGCCCGAAGAACTTCACGGTTCTTCCGATCCCTTATCGGGACCTCTCAATACCCACCGAACTCTCTCTTTGCGATCTCCCCTTTGCCTTATCGGGAAATCAGGTTTCGCGTTATCGTGAACCTCGTCAGCACGTTCCTTGTGCTATACAAAACTCCGAAACCCGATGGGTCTCAATGCCGATACTTCTTCGTTCCTGTCGGGGATTTCCCTATCGAGAAATCGACATATGCGATGTCGCGTTTCGCTGGCACCCCGAATCTTCGAACCCCAATTCGTGATGGCGCCTTTCTCCACTCCAAGCCCCTTCAGGTTAGCCCCTTCCACATATGACCTGCCGTTCCATGAGACCATAGCCTGCTCCCGTCGAAGTTTCGGACTTCGCGGAAATGATATGCGTGAAAATCGCGCCCTCGAAATTCCTGATTATCCGATTCCCGATACCACCTTGCGTTGACCCCTGCAAAGGTTGACTTCCCCGACACCTGTCCTCTTTTCTAGTGCCTATGACTCAGAATTCCATGCGATCAGGAAATCGCGGTTCGGGAAATCGTGATTCCCGTTACACAAATTCACGAGGCCCTCCAAGTCCTGAACCCCAATGACACCTGTCTTCTACGGTGACCCTGTAGCAGTGTGTCCGTCACGATTTGGAGTTTCACGACTCCTGCGGTCACAGTTCTCTCGTCACCGGAAATCTCGATTTTCCGATGAGTCAAGTCTCGATGACTCCCTGACTCCTTCTCTTGTTCGGTAGGCTTAAATCCTGCACAACTTCCCCGAGATCTGACGGCTGACGAAACTTCGTCAATCTCCTCTATGGATCCTGGTCGCCGATTCCTCCTCCTCGAGGATTTCTTAAAAATGACTAAGTGCTTCCTCTCGTACTTGCCTTCCACGCCTGCACTAAAAACTCTTTCTTGAAATGTTTCACGGTACACTTCCTGTGCTCTTATTTGACGATACCCACAAGGGTTCTAAACCTCTTGATCCTCTCTACTCTGACTCCTCCAGAGGAATTTATGCGCACCCCTTGTGCAATCGTTCAACAACTCCTAAGCGTTGAATCCCTTCGACTCCGCACACTTCCTGCAGCAGCAGTCCTCAATGTCCTTGCTCAGAATCGCAACTCTGAGTCTTTGTCCAGCCTACGCACCCCTTGTACAGCTCCGGTGCCAAATTTTCACTTCGAAGAACTTAGAGAAAAAGTTCCCTCTATCTGAACCCCACAGTCACGCACTCCTTGCAGACAAATTCCACCGCACTCCTTCCAGGAATCTCTTGGCTCAGAATAGAGAAACAATTGAAACTAATTTCTTGCTCTCACAGATTTCAATTCAACTATGAAACCACATACACATCATATCAAAGAGAATGTATGACAGAAAGAAAACATCCATGAGCATAATATCAATACACAGAGAAACAACTCAAACCATGAAATTGAATCAAAGTCTTCTTCTATTAATTCAATATCTGTACATGGGTGTTTTCACAAATTTCTCTGCTTGCTCTTCTTCTCTGAATGCTTCTGAATATGTTACGATGATACAATGAGGGTGTCTATATGCATTTTCCCTCTCGAACTCTAAAACTGTCTAATCTAGACTTAAACATCTATCTACCTGCATTAAATCTATTAAATGCCTCCTATTTATTTCAGACAAGATCGTATGGCTCGAGGTCTGATACAACATACAAAAGGTGCTTTCATAAATGCATCATTTATACATTGGCGCATCCTCTTAAATGAAAATTCAAAACTTTCTGTTGGCTTGCCCAGCTGTTCATTGCCTTCCACGCTGGCTCGCTTGTTGAGTTGGCGATGCTCCTGCATCAAATGGTATATCCATCACATACATCCTCACCATATCCTCTATCGCTTGATTCACCCTCTCTTTTTTTCCATCTGATTTTGGATGATAAGGTGTACTAAAATTCAAATTTGTTCCAAATCCATTAAATAATCCCTTCCAAAAATTTGAGGTAAATTTTGGATCTTCGTCAGACACAATTGTCTTGGGTATGCCATGTAATATAGAAATTTCACTCATATAAACATAAAAAATGTTGGCTTCCTTGTGAGTGATCTTAACTGGAATAAAATGGGCAGCTTTAGTAAGCTTATCCACCACTACCATGATAGAATCATGTTTCTTGTTTTTTCTAGGAACTTTGGTGATGCAATCCATGGTTACAAATTTCTATTTCCACTTAGGAATGGGTAATGGTTGTAGAAAACTAGTTGAGTGTCTATTTTCATCCTTTACCTTTTGACATTCCAAACATTTGGCAATAAAATCCACAACTTTTTTCTTCATTCCTGGCCAATAATATTGGCTCTTGACAATAGCAATAGTTTTTTGATAACCTAAGTGCCCATCATAAGGTACATTATGCATTTCTCTCAATATCATATTTTTCAATTTGTGGTAATTTGGTACATAAATTTTTCCCTTGTACATGAGAATTTCATCATTATCTAGCTTGTATTCTTCAATTTTTTGTTGCAAATTACCTTGTTGTAATTTTGTCACTAATTCCTTGTATTGCAAATATGATTTGGCAACCTCTATAATTATGTCTTTCAAATCTAATTGGTACATGCTAATGGTTGTAGAATGAAATTCATGCACTCTTCTGATGAGTGCATCACCCCCTTTGTTCTCTTTCCCCTTGATATGCTTTATATCAAAGTCATATTCACTTAGAAATTCTAGCCATCTTCTTTGCCTAGCATTTAGAGTTGGCTAATCAAATAAATATTTCAGAAAATTATGGTCTGTCCTCAACTCAAACCTTTTCCCCATGAGGTAGTGTCTCCATTTCCTCAAGACATGCACTGTGGCTTCCAACTCCAAATCATGAGTGGCATAGTGTCTTTCATACTCCTTCAACTTCGTTGATTCATAACATATAACAAACCCATTTTGAGTGAGGACTCCACCAAGTCCTTCTTTACATGAATCTGTGCAATCAAAGAAGTCTTCATTTGGATCTGCAATTCTTAGTATTGGAGAACTTGTCAATAATGTTTTCAAGTGTTGGAAACTCTTTTCACAATCGAATGTCCACTGAAACTGCACACCCTTCTTTTGCAAGGAAGTGATTAGGTGTGCAATATTTGAGAATCCTTCAATAAATCTCCTATAGTAACCTGGAAGGACCATGAATGATTTAACCTCTATCACATTCCTTGGCGTTGACCATTCTCTAATGGATTATATCTTCTCAGGATCTACTTCTATCCCATCCTCTGAAATGATATGTCCCAAATAATGAATTCGTTTCTGATAAAATGAGCACTTGCTCAATTTGGCATACAACTGATGCTCTCTTAATACTTGCAACACCATCCTCAAATGATGTTGATGCTCTTCTTCTGACTTGGAATATACAAGGATTTCATCCAAAAATACAATGACAAACTTGTCTAAATATCCTCGAAAAACACCATTCATTAAGAAAATGAAAACAACTGGTGCATTTGAAAACCCAAATGGCATCACTATGAACTCATAATGCCCATACCTTTTCCTGAAGTCGGTCTTGCTAATATATTCCTCCTTAATCCGTACCTAATGGTATCCTAACCTAATATCTATCTTTGAAAATACCTTTCCATCCTTCAATTGATCAAAGAGATCATCAATCCTTGGCAGAGGATACTTGTTCTTTACAGTCACTTTATTCAACTTTCTAAAATCAATGCACAATCTTAATGTCCCATCTTTCTTCTTCACAAATAAGATTGGGGAACCCCAAGGTGACACACTTGGGCATATGTACCCCTTCTTCAGAAGTTCTTCAACCTACATTTGCAACTCCTTCAACTCTGGTGTTCTCATTCTGTAAGGATTCTTTGACACTGGAGCTGCTCCAGGAATTAAATTTATAGAGAAATCAATATCTCTCTTTGGGGGTAGTCCTCATACCTCCCTGAACACATCTAAAAACTATTCCAAGACTACATGATCTTCCAAATTTGGCACCTTATCTTAAGGTGTCTCTTCCATATGAGCTGCAAATATTTGACACCCTTTTCTGTAACATTTCTTCAGATGCAATGCTAAAATTTCTCTAATGGTCACTGCCCTAGGAATTCCCTGCACTTTCTTTAGGTTCCCTTCCTCATCCAAGCAAGTAAATGCCTAGTTATGAAATTTTAGGATAACATGATGTTGGTCCAACCAATCCATCCCAATTAGATAGTCACAGGAACATAAATGAAAGATTTTGAAATCTGCCATGGTGTTTAGTCCATTCATGTCCATAAGACATGACTTAACCATATGATTAACTTTTCTTTTGGATCCAGTAGCCAGCTGCACCAACCAAGATTTTCCATGTTTGATTCTTGGCAAATGCAAACTTTCCACCATCTTAGGATCTATATAGCTATGAGTATCTCATGAATGAATTAAAATAACAATGGTTTGGTTGTTGATCATACCTTCCACTTCAATCATATGTGACTGATAATCTACTTGCTTGTTGTCCATGGCTGCATAGAT
Source organism: Picea sitchensis (assembly GCA_010110895.2). Taxonomy (NCBI): domain Eukaryota; kingdom Viridiplantae; phylum Streptophyta; class Pinopsida; order Pinales; family Pinaceae; genus Picea; species Picea sitchensis. Next base: position 54,616 of record SNQJ01S0029382.1, on the reverse strand, counting down.
CCTTGGTACATTTATGCGCATGTCCTCCACTGTTTTAGCTTGATGTACATGGTGGACGGTCCTCACTTTTTCACCTCTGTGAGGAAAAACTTTGAACATATGATCTCCTTTACAACCCTAGCATTGAATAGGTGGTTGCCTTGGCCTTTGACCCCCTGTCTCAATCGTCCTGGGTTCTTTAGAAGTTGGTTATCCCTGAGTATTATTTATGAAGAACGATGGCTTAGATACCTTCTTTCTCAAATCCATCTGGAATTTATTTTTTCCTTCCCAAGCTTTTGGGAAATTTGTCCTTGCTTTTGTTTTTATCATATAGGCATTTAGCTCTCCTTATGGTCTCCTCCAATGTCTTGGGATCATCAAACTATATTTTGTCACTGATGAATGTTGGTAATCCACTCAAATACCTTTGAATCTTAAATGTATCATCCTTGATGAAAGAGACATACTTCAACAGTTCTAAAAACCTTCTTTCATATTCATCAATGGTCATACTCCCAAGCTTGAGTTCAAATAACTCTTTCATTTTCTTGCCATAGTATCTGTTAGTCAAATATTTCTTCTCAAAATACTTCTTGAATTCCCTCCAAGTAACACTTTTCTCCTTAATGTCCTAATCCGACCACAAGTTGATCCCTTGATTTGATAGATGACAATTCTACCTTTTGCATGAGAAGAATAATTATGCAATTGAAAATACTTTCTCATACCCAGCAGCCATGTCTCTACATATTCATCCTTCTTATGCTCGCCATCAAACATAGGATGTTTGATTTTGTTCATTTCTCCTCGTAGCTCATCCACCCCAGACCTCTTATGCTTCTTGATAGGGAATGGACTTGAGTTGTTGTGTGATCACTTATGGGAATGCCTCAAGGAGTGATGATGATGTCTGCTAACACTTCTTGATCTTCCTTTCCCATCAGGAGACCTGAGACTTCTTGATTTGCGTGAGCCACTCTCCTTATCCAATTTATTTTATATTATGTTGAATCTATGCATTAAATTCATGTTGAAGTCCTCTTACTGCTCCTTGGCTCTCATAATCCTTTCATTATTATCTTTATGGCTTTGGACATCCTTCTACAAATTTTTAATGATATCCACCATATTCATGTTTTCATCCCTTCCTTCTCCATGTCCATTGGAGTTTGTTCCTTCAATGCCCAAATGGAAATCCATCCCTCTAATATCATCTTCCTGGATGCAATTTCCTTGTGCATCATCCATTCTTCTAGAATCTATGTTGATCCTGATCTAATCTATTTGTTTTTAACTTTGCAAAATGTGTATCCAACAAAACTTTGTCAAGCTAACTGTTTCAACAATTTCATGGAAAATATGAACCCTTCTGGTTCAATAATATACCAAAATTATTTCTTCTGATTTCCTGGAAAATTAAATGTTAAGATAAATTTTCTAGGTGGATATTTAGATTCCACTTTCCAACACCTTTCCAACGCCTTCTCCCATGCTCAATTCCGAGTCTTGAGAAAAAAGTTATGGTTATTTGAAAATTGCCCATAAATTTTTCGGTTCACCCTTCAACTTGGTGCAACTCTGCGTTGTAATTATGAATTTTGGCACCTACTACATTGGAGTTTTCATAGGAGATCAATTGGTTTTTTTCATAGACATATTCTAGACACTCTTTCCAAGTTTCACCTTTTTCTGGGTTCCGGGCTGCTAGTTACAGCCTGTTGAAGTTCTAGGCCAATTCATATTTTTGGTCTAGATTGCTACAGGTACCTTCTTTTCAATTTTAAACATTTTTAACATCCCCAGAAATTTAATTCAGATCTTGGAGTGTTTTCTATGGTTCAATATTTTCCATTGACTTCTCTTGTGCCTCAATCGAATTCTGGAGCAGAAAGTTATGGCTCTTTGAAGTTAGTTGGGTCTTAAAATTTACCCTCAATTGTTTGTCTTGTAACTTTCTCATAAAAGCTTCGTTTGAGGATCGGATTACACCATTAGAAATATCTCTCAGGGATATTTTATTTGAGATGCAAAGACAGAGTGTACCTTCGTACACTCTGTTCACGTGGTTTTTGAGCAGCTAAAAATGTTGTTAAGGTCCTAAAAAATGCACTGCGAAAAAATGACTTTCAAATGAAATAAAACGTCGCAGAAAATCGTTGGTTTTCTGATGTTGTTCACCCTCCAACGAATTCGGACACACAAATTCCAACTTGTACACCAAAATATAACATGCACAACAACACCACAAGGTAATTCATGCTCTGCGCATCCATAACTATCATGCATCACTTCTTTGTCGCGCCAATAACTGGCATACACTACTTTTGTGTCATGCACCAATATCCACCGTAGAAAACTTTGGTTCTTGCACTATTACCTATTGCGCATAGTTTTTGTATCACACGCTGATATTCCACACACATTTCACTCTATGAATTACACCATTCCAAATTTTAGTACCCCCCTACCGTGCAACAATACTCTGTGCGCACTGTTAACTAAACTGTCACGCGACAATATATACCTGCATTGTGCGTGCACCAACCAAACTCCTCTGCACTCTGCCAATACTACGCACACCACGCATGCTATTATTATGTGTGTTCACACCATGCAATGCTAAATTTAGCGTGTGCACCCGCACACGAAAAATTTTCCAAGCGGCGCCAAAATTTAGTGCGCGCACCCGCACACCAACATTTTTCCGCGTGGTGCCAAAATTTAGTGTGCACACCTGCACACCAACATTTTTCCGCACAGTGCTAAAATTTAGTGTGCGCACCCGCACACCAACATTTTTCTGCCCGACGCCAAAATTTAGCACACGCACTGGCACGCCAATGTTTTTCCACATATGGCATGATTTTCACTGCGCATCATGAATTTTTATTACACCCACCTATGCACATGCATTTTTATGTGCATCAATTCCTCGTGAATTCTGCTGCAGAAATTGGGGCTTTTTTTCTAAATTTTTCCCCCAATTTATCATAGACATTCAACAACTATGAAATTTGTTCAATTTCACCCTGATAACACCAATTCAACCTCTGCAACAACAAATCGTTGCGTTTTTACATTTCTGGAACGAATTTCTCCCAAATGCAATTTACAAAGTGAGAATTTTAACCACTAAACTCTCTCCATCTGTCATGGATTCACTGTAACTTCAAATTTAACCAATTCCAGGTTTGAATTTGCTAGAACAAATATTAAATCAATAATATCTCACCACATGGCCAAATTTCTCATTTTTCTCATGAATTTAACAACAGAAATTGGGGATTTTCCCAATTCCATCCAATTGTTGTTACTTTTTTCCATGGATGCTCTGCAATTCGAAATTTGGCCACTTCGAAATAAATCCTCTGTGAAATTTCTCTTCAACTCAAACTTGCTCAGACCATCCAAGATCAGTGTTGAAAATTGAAGCTCTGATACCATATTGTAACATCCCCAGTCACCCACTCTGAGGCATGCTACAGGAGAGAATGATTTCATTCTCTCGAAGGAACATACTGTAACATACCCAGTATCCAACTGATCTATGCCACGTAAATTTTTTGAACTGTATGTAATTAAAACATATACACACAGAACACTTGCGGAATTTTATATATAAAACATAAACAGACAAATACATACTATAATTGCACAGATTCATACGAAAAGTACAGTAAACATATTCATGCATCATATGCAGGCAATACCCATAAATATAAACACAGTTATAAACCATACATAGGATAAACCCTTAAAAATAATCACGTAAATAATAATACAACATGTAAAATTATCACACAATTGACACTTATCTTGGTAAGACTATCACCAACTGTGTGCAGACCTTCCACAAACCTCCCATCCTTAGACCACACTACTCATCACTCTCAGCAGTGGTCACCCCTGAGATGGGACTAAACTCCACATGGGTAAAGGGATTCATAACCAGGCTAAGGGTTCATAGAGAACAAGAAAGACTCTGTCACAGGTGCCAACTCAAACTAACAGCCTACAGTCCCTAATTCCCCACATGCATGTCCCACCCTAGGAAGTCTACCCATTCTCTTCTCAACAGTCATTGGGCTGCCCCACTTCCTTTCTGGGCTTCAGCAACAGGCCGTACTGGAAGTCTCAGAGCCCTATAGTTGAAGTTTAGCACCTTCCAGAAATCAATTCCCAACAATTCTCTCACCCAGAGATAAATTTCTCATGGGCCTCACAACCCGCCTCTTCAATATCCCATGGGCCTCACAACCTGCTTCTTCAATCCAGTGCTCGAGCTAACAATCTACACCAACATGTATGGTTATGGATACAGGCTCCGGTACAGTGACAGGAAAGTATGGAGGATATCTGACTGCGTGAGTCAAAAGATCATGGTATGGCTAAATGGATGACTCCATGATGGGAGGAATGATGGATGAATCCCCAAAAAATGAACTGATTCCCAACAATATGTATGAATGTTCCTAAATTGACACTTGTCATGTTGGGAGCTACTTTCGCCTACTTGTCCCCAACTTTGGAACTTAGGATAAAATAATTATCCATACTTTATACTTTAAGAAATATTAATATAATATTACTTTTTGGATTAAGCTCCTTATATTATCCCTTTTACTTAACTTTTATCCCCCCCCCTTTCCCTAATTAGTGGAACTTAGTCCCCAATACTCTTTGATCATGGTTAGCCTCGACTCAATGATGTATTTTATATTAATGATAGGACATATACATAAATAGGCACTTTAGCCTTTAGCATCTAGGCTCTCTAGCATAATACAAAACATAATCATCCTAGATTATAAGAACTTAATCACCAACCTATAAAACACAACATATACAGAAAGGCTCCCTGGCCTAAAAATCACATGCACTTAAGTTGTTGTACACGGTATCCTAGAATGTGCACACTTCATCATTTTACTGCGTAGTACATGCATGTACTATGCCATGAAAGTTGCATACAACATGATATAAAACAACTCACCAGCTTAAGTACATTTTCATTTACATTTACAATTGGGTTATTCCTAGGGATATTACAATCCCCTCCCTTTATTTATGCACTGTCCTTAGTGCATTATGTACACATATACAACAAAATTTTCAAATTTTTTGAGAAGGATGCGGGTATTCTGCCTGCATTGCATCCTCATGCTCCCAAGTAGAGTCCTCAAAACCGTACCAGGTCCACTGAACGTTTTGAAGACCTATCGCTTGATTCTGGAGCTGTTTGATTTTTTGGTCCAAAATGCGTACCAGATGCACTTGGAAAACACCTTCTTTCTCCACTTGAATTGCATTACAATCAATAACATGATTAGCATCAGGTATATATTTCTTTAGCAATGATACATGGAATACATTATGAACAAACATAGATGCAGGCAATGCAATCATATAAGCTACTGGACAAATCCTCTCTAGGATTTCAAATGGCCCACAATAGCGAGCTGCCAACTTTGAACAATTTTCCAACTTCAAGGAACTTTTGTTGCCTTTCACTTTCAGGAATACATGGTCCCGAACTTTGAATTCCCTGTGATTTTTTCCCTTATGGGCATAGCTTTTATGTCTGTATTGGGAAACCTTTAAAGTTTGTTTTATTTCAATATTTGCTCCTCCATTTGCCTAAGTAAATCTAGCCCAACCACTGCTCAATCTGTTAGGTTATCCCAACTTACTGGTGTGTTTCACTTTCTGCCATAAAGTGCCTCTAATAGGCTCATCTTTAGAGATGTTTGGTACCCATTATTATAAGAAAACTCTACCAAGTGTAGGTAGTCTTCCCATTCTGATGGTTTATCCATCACATAAATCCTCAACATATCCTCAATCACTAGATTCACCCTTTCTGTTTGTCCATCTGATTCTGGATGATAAGTTGTACTAAAATTCAAATTTATTCCAAATCCATTAAATAATCCCTTCCGAAACTTTGAGAAAATTTTGGAACTCTGTCAGACACAATTATCTTGGGTATGCCATGTAATCTATCAATTTCTCTCATATAAACATCAACAATGTTGGATTCCTTGTGAGTGAGCTTAACTGGAATAAAATGGGAAGCTTTAGTAAGATTATCCACCACTACCATGATAGAATCATGTTTCTTGTTTGTTCTAAGTTGTTTGGTGATGAAATCCATGGTTAGAACTTCCCATTTCCACTCAGGAATGGGTAATGGTTGTAGAAAACTAGTTGGTTGTCTATGCTCAGCCTTTACCTTTTGACATTCAAAACATTTGGAAATAAAATCAACAACTTCTTTCTTCATTCCTGGACAATAATATCGGTTCTTGACAACTGCAATAGTTTTCGGATAACCAGGGGTCCCAACATAAGGTACATTATTCATTTCTGTCAATATCAGATTTTTCAATTCGTGGGAATTTGGTACATAAATTATGCCCCTATACACGAAAATTTCATAATTATCTAGCTTGTATTCTTCAATTTTCTATTGCAAATTACCTTGTTGTAGTTTTGCCACTAATTCATTGTATTGTGAATCTGATTTGGCAGCCTCTATAATTCTTTCTTTCAAATCTGATTTGTACATGGTAGTGGTTGTAGCATGCAATTCATGCACTCTTATGCTGAGTGCATCAGACACTTTGTTCTCTTTCCCCTTGATATGCTTTATATCAAAGTAATATTCACTTACAAATTCTAGCCATCTACTTTGCCTAGCATTTAGAGTTGGCTGATCAAAAAAATATTTCGGACCATTATGGTATGTCCTCAACACCTTTTCTCCATGAGGTAGTGTCTCCATTTCCTCAAGACAAGCACTATGGCTGCTGAATCCAAATCATGAGTGACATAGTGTCTTTCATGCTCCTTCAACTTCCTTGATTCATAACATATAAAAAACCTATTTTGAGTGAGGACTCCACCAAGTCCTTCTTTACATGCATCTGTGCATACAATGAAGTCTTCATTTGGATCTGCAATCCTTAGTACTGGAGCACTTGTCAATAATTGTTTCAAGTTTTGGAAACTCTTTTCACAATCCAATGTCCACTGAAACTCTACACCCTTCTTTTGCAAGGAAGTAATTGGGTATGTAATTTTTGAGAATCCTTCAATAAATCTCCTATAGTATCCCGCAAGGCCCATGAATGATATGAGCTCTATCACATTCCTTGGCACTGACCATTCTTTCATGGATTCTATCTTCTCAGGATCTATTGCTATCCCATCCTCTAAAATGATATGTCCCAAATAATGAATTTGCTTCTGATAAAATGAGCCCTTGCTCAATTTGGCATACAACTAATGCTCTCTTAATACTTGAAACACCATCCTCAAATGATGTTCATGCTCTGCTTATGACTTGGAATATAAAAGGATGACATCTAAAAATACAATGATAAACTTGTCTAAATATTCTCGAAACACACCACTCATTAAGCACATGAGAATAGTTGGTGCATTTGACAACCCAAATGGCACCACTATGAAGTCATAATGTCCATACCTTGTCCTGAAGGAGGTCTTGCTGATATCTTCCTCCTTAATCCTTACCTGATGTATCTTGACCTAAGATCTATATTTGAAAACATCTATGCATCCTTCAATTGATCAAAGAGATCATCAATCCTTGGCAGAGGATACTTGTTCTTTACAGTCACTTTATTCAACTTTCTGAAATCAATACACAATCATAATGTCGCATCTTTCTTCATCACGAACAATATTGGGGCACCCCAAAGTGACACACTTGGGTGTATATACCCCTTCATCAGAATTTCTTCAAGTTGCATTTGTAGCTCCTTCAACTCTGGTGTACTCATTCTGTAAGGATTCTTTGACACTGTGGCTGCTCCAGGCATTAAATTTAAAGAGAAATCAATATCTCTCTTTGGGGGTAGTCTTGGTACCTCCTTGAACACATCTACAAACTCTTTCATGACTATCTGATCTTCCAAATTTGGCACCTTATCTTTAGGTGTCTCTTCCATATGAGATGAAAATATTTGACACTCTTTTATGTAACATTTATTCAGTTGCAATGCTGAAATTTCTCCGATAGTCACTGCCCCAGGAATTCCCTGCACTTTCCTTAGGTTATCTTCCTCATCCAATAAAGTAAATTCCTTGTTACTAGAGTCTAGGATAACATGATGTTGGTCCAACCAATCCAACCCAATTAGATAGTCATAGGAACCTAAAGGCAAGATGTTCAAATCTTCCCTAGTTTTCAGTACATTCATGTCCATAAGAGATGACTTAACCATCTCATTAAATTTTCTTTTGGCTTCGGTAGCCAACTACACCAATCAAGATTTTCAATGCTTGCTTCTTGGAAAATGAAAACTTTCCACCATCTTAGGATCTATATAACTATGACTAGCTCCTGAATCAATTAAAATAGCAATGGTTTGGTTGTTGATAACACCTTCCACTTCAATCATATGTGACTGATAATCTTCTTGCTTGCTCTCCAAGGATGCATAGATTCTTGGTACATTTTTGTGCATGTCCCCCACTATTTCAGTTTTTTGTACATTATGGACAGTCCTCAATTTTTCACCTATGTGAGGACAATCTCTAAACATATGTTCTCCTTTACAACCCCAACATTGAATAGGTGGTTTCCTTGGCCTTTGACCCCCTGTCTCAATCATTCTATGTTATCTAGAAGTTGGTTGTCCCTGAGTATTATTTCTCAAGAACGATGGCTTAGATCCCTTCTTTCTCAGATCTATATGTAATTTTGTTTTTCCTTCCGAAGCTTATTGGAAATTTGGCCTTTATTTTTGCTGATCATATAGGAATTTAGCTCGCCTTATGGTCTCCTCCAATGTATTGGGATCATCATACTCTATTTTGTCACTTATGAATGTTGGAAATCCACTCAAATACCTTTGAATCTTAACTGTCTCATCCTTGATGAAAGAGACATACTTCAGCAGTTCTAAAAACCTTCTTTCATATTCATCAATGGTCATACTACCAAGCTTGAGTTCAAAGAACTCTTTCATTTTTTTGTCATAGTATCTCTTAGTCAAGTATTTCTTCTCAAAATACTTCTTGAATTCCATCCAAGTAATACTTTTCTCTTTAATGTGTTACACCTGCACAAGCTGATCCCACCACATGGATGCCTTTCCCATGAGTTTATAGATGGAAATTCTACCTTCTGCATGAGAAGAATAATTATGCAATTGAAAATACTTTCTCATGCCCAACAACCATGTCTCTGCATCTTCATCCTTCTTGTGCTCACCATAAAATGTAGGATGCTTCTTGAAAAGGATTGGACTTGAGTTTCTATGTGATATCTTATTGGAATGCCCCAGGGAGTGACAGTGATGTCTGCTAACACTTATTGTTCTTCTTTTCTTATAAGGAGACCCGGGACTTCCTAATTTGATTGAGCCACTCTCCTTATCCAATTTATTTTCTATTATGTTCAAGCTCTGCATTAACTTCATGTTGAAGTCCTCTTGCTGCTCCTTGGCTCTCTTAAACCTTTAATTATCATCTTTATGGATTTGGACATCATTCTACAATTTTTTAATGATCTCCACCATATTCTTGTTTTCATCACTTCCTTCTCCATGTCCATTGGAGCTTGTTCCTTCAATGCCCAAATGGACATACATCCCTCTAATATCATATTCCTAGAAACAATTTCCTTTTGCATCATCCATTCTTATGGAATCTATTTTAATCCTGATCTAATCTATTTTTTGTTAACTCTGCAAAATGTGCATCCAACAAAACTTTGTCAGGCTAACTGTTTCAACAATTTCATGGAAAATATGAACCATTCTAGTTCAATAATATATCAGACTTATTTCTTCTGATTTCTTGGAAAATTGAATGCCCAAATCAATTTTATGGGTGTATATTTAGATTCCACTTTCCAACACCTTTCCAACGCCTGCTCCCATGCTCAATTCCGAGTCTTGTGCAGAAAGTTATGGTTATTTGAAAATTGCCCATAAATTTTTCTGTTCATCCTTCAACTTGGTTCAACTCTACGCCGTAATTATAAATTTTTGAACCTACTACATTGGCATTTTCGTAGGAGATCAATTGAGTTTCTTCATATACACATTATGGACACTTTGTCCAAGTTTCACCTTTTTCTAGGTTTCGGGTTGCTAGTTACATCCAGGTACCTTCTTTTCCATTTTAAACATTTTTAAAATGCCCAAAAATTTAATTCAACTCTTGGACTGTCTTCTATGATTCAATATCTTTCCATTGACTTCTCCTTCGCTTCAATCAGATTATGGAGTAGAAAGTTATGGCTCTTTGAAGTTAGTTGGGTCTTATAATTTACCCTCCACTGTTTGTGTTGTAACTTTCACATAAAAGCTTCGTTTGATGAACGATTTACACCATTAGAAAGCTCTCTCTAGGTTCTTTTATTTGATATGTAGATACAAAGAGTATCTTGGTACAGTTTGTTCACATGGTTTTTGAGTAGATAAAAACGTTGTTAAGGGCCTCAAAAACACGTTGCAAAAAGATGACGTTCAAATGATATAAAACATTGCAGAAAATCGTTCGTTTTCTAATGTTGTTCACCCTCCAACGAATTCGCACACACAGATTCCAACATGTACACCCATATATAGCATGCGCATAAACACCAAAAGGTAATTCATGCTCCATGCATCCATTACTACCGTGCATCACTTTTCTGTCATGCCAATAACTAATGTGCACTACTTTTGTGTCACGCGCCAATATCCACTGCGCAAAATTTTGGTTCTTGCACTATTACCTGTTGCGCGTAGTTTTTGTATTGCATGCTAATATTCCATGTGAATTTCACTCTACTCATTGCACCATGCCAAATTTTAGTATGCCTTCACCGCGCACCAATACTCTACGTGCACCATTAACTAAATTGTCGCGCGACAATATATACCCGCATTGCGCGCACACCAACCAAACTCTTATGCGCTCTGCCAATATATACCCGCATTGCGCGCACACCAACCAAACTCTTATGCGCTCTGCCAATATTGTGCACACCACGCATGCCATTATTATGTGTGTGCACACTATGAAATGCTAAATTTAGCACGTGCACCCACACACCAACATTTTTTTGCGTGCCACCAAAATTTAGTGCGTGCACCCGCACACCAACATTTTTTCGTGCGGTGCCAAAATTTAGTGTGCGCACCCACACACCAACATTTTTCCGCGCGGCGCCAAAATTTAGCATGCACACAATCACGCTAATGTCTTTCTACATATCACATGCTTTTCACTGTGCATCATGCATTTTTAGTGCACCCACCTGTGCACATACATTTTTATACGCATCAATTCCTCGTGAATTCCGCTGTAGAAATTGGGGATTTTTTTTCTAACTTTTTCCCCAATTTACCATAGACATTCTAGAACTATGAAAATTGTTCAATTTCACCCCGATAACACCAGTTCAACCTCTGCAACAACAAATCATTGTGGTTTGACATTTCTGGAATGAATTTCTCCCAAACTCAATATACAAATTGAGAGTTTTAACCACTAAACTCGCTCCATCTGTCATGGCTTCACTGTAACTTCAAATTCAACCAATTCCAGGTCTAAATTTGCTAGAACAAATATTAAATCAATAATTTCTCACCACATGGCCAAATTTCTCAATTTTCTCATGAATTTAACAACAGAAATTGGGGATTTTCCCAATTCCACCCAATTGTTGTTACCATTTTCCATGGACGCTATGAAACTCGAAATTTGGCCACTTCAAAATAAATCCTCTGTGAAATTTCACTTCAACTCAAACTTTCTCGTCCCATCCAATCTCAGTGTTGAAAACTGAAGCTCTGATAACATATTGTAACATCCCCATCCACCCACTCCGGGGCATGCTACAGGAGAGAACAATTTCATTCTCTCAGAGGAACATACTGTAACATACCCAGTATCCAACAGAGCTATGCCACATAAATTTTTCGAATTGCATGCAATTAAAACATATACACACATAACACTTGTGGAATTATATATATAAAACATAAACAAATAAATACATACTATAATTACACAGATTCATACGAAAATGATAGTAAACATATATATGCAGCATATGCAAGTAATACCCATAAATATAAACACAGTTATAAACCATACACAGGATAAACCCTTAAAAAAAGTCACGTAAATAATAATGAAACATGTAAATTTATCACACAATTGACACTTATCTTGGTAAGAATATCACCAACTATGTGCAAACCTTCCACGAACCTCCTATCCTTAGACCACACTGCTCATCACTCTCAGCATTGGTCACCCCCAAGCTGGGACTAAACTCCACCTGGGTAAATGGATTCCTAACCAAGCTAATGGTTCATAGACAACGGGAAAAACTTTGTCACAGGTGCCAACTCAAACTAACAACCTACAGTCTCTCATTCCCCACATGCCTGTCCCACACCAGGAAGTGTTCCCCTTCTCTCCTCAACAGTCCTTCAACTTCCCCACTTCCTTTCTTGTCTTTAGCAACAGGTCGAACAGGAAGTCTTAGATCCCTATAGCTGCAGTTTAGCACCTTTAGGAAATAAATTCCCAACAATTCTCTCACCCAAAGATAAATTGATCATGGGCCTAATAACCCACCTCTTCAATATCCCATGGGCCTGACAACCCGCTTCTTCAGTCTAGCTCCCAAGCTAATCAACTACACCAACATATATGGTTATGGATATAGGTTCCGGTACAGTGACAAGAAAGTATGGAGGATAGTTGACTGTGTGAGTCAAAAGATCATGGTATGGTGGAATGGATGACTCCATGATGGGAGGAATGATGCATGAATCCTCGAAAAATGAACTAAGTCCCAACAATATGTATGCATGTCCCCAACTTGACACTTGTCATGTTGGGAGATACTTTGGACCACTTGTCCCCAACTTTGGAACTTAGGATAAAATAATTATTCATACTTTATACTTTAAGAAATATTAATATAATATTCATTTTTGGCTTAAGCTCCCTAGATTATCCCTTTTCCTTAAGTTTTATCCCCCGCTTTCCCTAACTAGTGGAGTTTAATCCCCCATACTCTTTTATCATGGTCGTTCTTTGCACAGTGATGCATTTTATATTAATGATAGGACATATACATAAATAGGCACTCTGGCCTTTAGCATCTAGGCTCTCTGGCCTAATGCAAAACATAAGCATCATAGATTATAATAACTTGATCACCAGCCTATAAATTACAACATATACACAAAGTCTCCCTAGCCTAAAAATCGCACACACTTAAGTTGTTGCATGTGGTATCCTAGAATGTGCACACTTCATCATTTTACTACGCAGTACATGCACGCACTATGCCATGAAAGGTGCATACAACATAATATATAACAACTCACCAGCTTAAGTAAATTTGCATTTACATTTACAATTGGGTTTGGCCTAGGGATATTACACTCGTAGCTTATAATAACTATCTCATTAGCCTATAAAACACAACATATACACAAAGGCTCCCTGGACTCAAAATTACACACACTTAAGTTTTCTATGCGTGGTATCCTGTAATGTGCACACTTCATCATTTTAGTGCATAGTACATGTGCACATTATACCATGGAAGGTGCATACAAAAATGATATCAAACAACTCACCAACTTAAGTACATTTGCATTTACATTTATAGTTGGGGTTCATCCTAGGGGTATTAAAAAAAACTTATGAATAAAGTTCATAAATGAAACTACTACTACCCTTGAAAAAATAGCAGGGTAATTATTCAACCCAAAAGGCATCATTGTATATTGATATGAACCCCATTTTGTTGCAAATGTAGTATTATGTCTATCCTCTGGTGTGATTATGATTTTGTAATATCTTGAGAATCTATTAGTAAATGAATATGTTTCTTCTCCTCCTATATTCTAGAATATTTCATTTATAAATGGGGTAGGGAAGGGATCATGCAGAAAAGCATCATTCAGCTTCCTTAAGTCTACACAAAACCGTGTTCCCCCTTTCTTCTTCTCCTGGACTACCATAGGTTTTATCCATTAAAGTTCTTCAATAGGTTCTATGGCAGCAACTTCTAACATCTTATCAATTTGTGCCTTCACTTTATACTTGTACATTGGATTCAACTTGTAAGGTCTTTGTCTTATTTTTCTAGTATCTGGAGTCAAAGGGATCTTCATCTCTCCAAATTCTCCTGTGACTCCTTTCATCTATGAAAACATCGTTGGAAACATATCACTATACTCATGCGGTAACTCTGTTATTCTTTCTACTATATGGTTATCTCAATAGTCCCCAATACTTGCAATATTTGGATTCTCTTATGTTCCAATGTTTACCTTCTTGATCTTCAGTGGTGAAGAAAAATATTTTGAATCTAGATTTGGACCTTCTACTTCTCTTTCCCTTTCAACTTCTATAATCTTGATATTGTGTGGGTTTGCTTCTGTTGGATCCTCTTCTACAACGTGATAATAGTGTAATAGTTGTCTCATTGTCTATCTCTTTTGGTTCTGATAAGATGTTATAATTTCAACTTATTATTCTTCAAACATCCTATCTCTTACCAACTTTAGTGTTGTATCTATCTCTGGACTCTCATGTTCAAATTCAAATGTAATAAAAAAGTTCTACTGCATCTCCTCCCAATTTGCAGTTTCTCTGCAATGTTCTAATTTTGTATACCAATTCCTTGGGATTCCTTCCAATGTATGAATACAGTGATGTGGCCACTCCTATGGTGGTAATAATCTCCATTGAATTATACATATTCCTATATGTTCTCTGGTTTTTCCAATTCCATCATAATTCCCAACATATATGTTCTCCTATTCTACGCCAAATATGATGCACAGTAATATCTTGCATTGATACCAATTCTTAATCTTCTCCTTATGAGTACCCCACCAACATGCAGGTGTAGCTTTCAGATCAATATCCAAAAATAGTAACCTCTGACTTTCAAAAACTTCTAACTCAAACTTTGTTAAAAATTCTTCTAAATCATTCAGACCATAAAAAGTAGAAGGTTCTCTTTGTAAATGTGTTGAACCTGCACATAATAGATCTAGCTAGAAAATACTACACACATTTGTAGAGAGAAATTAAGAAAGAAGAAGCAAGATAGAAAGAATGGAAGAATTCTCATTAACCGTATTCCTCACTCAAAGAGTGAATAATTTACAATAGATATAGGATACATGAGTAACTAATGAGCCATAGTGGTGGTCTAGAATGATATGAATAGACACCAACAGTTACAAGAGTAAACTGCCACCTAGTCTAGTCTCTCAGGAAGTTACGGGAGTGAACTACCACCTAGCTGAGTTAACTAGTCAACTAGTCTTCAGTTAACTGTCTGAATAAAGAGTAGTGAGTTGGTGATGATCCCAATGTTGCATGGTGACAAAACCAATGCAACATCTAAACTCAACTCAACTAGTCAAACTGAAGTGTCAACTAAAAGAGAATATTCTCCAGGTAGAATATTCTCCCCTAAAATATAGGAGACTGGATAATGACTAATTATGACTAATAAACAAGGAATAACCTTAGGAAAAATAAATCCTAGGTGTGTGTGAAGTATCTCCAACACCCCCCCTAAACATCATTATGGTGAAAATAAAGAATGGGTCTCGGCTACGAGGCCATGTTAAGTACCCAAATACAAAAGATACACTGAAATAAATGAGGAAAGAGGGAAAACCTCATGGGAACAAAACTCCCCCTCAAATTACAATGCATAAAATAAAAAATGAGAAGGAACAAAAATAGTTTCTAAGCAACCCTGTCCTTCACTCCAAAAAGACCTCACAACTGTGCAAGTTGGTGCTCGTTGAAGATTTTGTTGAAGATGTAGATGTTTGCATGGATCTGATGAAGTATATGCACCATTGATATGTCCACACATATCCACTTTATCTTCTTGTAATGAAAATTATCCAAATAAAATTTGGATGAAATTTTGAAAACCGTGCAGCCGTTTCCAGAAAAATACTAAAATTTTGTTGATTTTAAAACTTCATAACTTCACTTTTCGGACTCCGTTTCAGATGATTTTATTTTTGAAATTGGATATTTTCCCGAGAGGAATTCAAATATCCAATATTTTTTTGCAAATTGTGATCAGAAAATATCAGAATGATGTCTAATGTGCGCGGCTCCCTTTTTGTCTCCTGAGATGCATGCATGGTGCATGCAAAAGTGTTTGCATGTGACTTCTGATATGCATGCCATATATCTTCCACATGAATTTTAGAAAACAAATATGAAATGGAGTAGACATCATCTTCAATTAATGGAATACAAATTTCTGCAAAAACTTTTGTAGAAGACTCTTCATAATAAGAGACTTGATCTTCTGATGGATTCTCTTCTGCCTCTATCTGTTCGACCTCCTGCATGAAATATTCACAATATTCTTTATTCCCAAATAGAACCTCCAATCTGGTCCATAATTCATTTGGAGTTAATCCTTGTGATTATTCATATACTTGATAGAAAAGTTTGGGAGAAACAGACATGCCGATACTTCCTATGGCCAGATCTTGTCTATTGAGAAAGTCATTTTTCTCATCGACAGAATCAGGCTCTACTTCCATTGCCATGGTTATTTTGTATAAGCCTCTACATCTAAGAAGAAGTAGAATCGTTGGCTTCCATTCCAAATAGTTATGAGGCGTGAGAAGTATTTCCGACGAATAATCCATCTTTTTGTTGTCTTAAATCTTTTGTACTTCTAAAAAATGATTTGGTGTAGCTTTTGCTTAGCAGTCCATCGGCTCTGATACCATGTAAATGTGTTGAACCTGCACAAAATATATCTATCTAGAAAATACTACACACATTTGCAGAGAGAAATTAAGAAAGAAGAAGCAAGATAGAAAGAATGGAAGAATTCTCATTAATCGTATTTCACACTCAAAGAGTGAATAATTTACAATAGATATAGGATACATGAGTAACTGATGAACCATAGTGGTGGTCTAGATTGATATGGACACACACCAATAGTTACAAGAGTAAACTGCCACCTTGTCTAGTCTCTCAGGTAGTTACGGAAGTGAACTGCCACCTAGCTGAGTTAACTAGTCAACTAGTCTTCAGTTAACTGTCTGAATAAAGAGTAGTGAGTTGGTGATGATCCCAATGTTTCATGGTGACAAAACCAATGCAGCATCTAAACTCAACTCAACTACTCAAACTAAAGTGTCAACTGAAAGAGAATATTCTCCAGGTGGAATATTCTCCCCTAAAATATAAGAGACTGGATAATGACTAATTATGACTAATAAACAAGGAATAACCTTAGGAAAAATAAATCCTCAGTGTGTGTGAAGTAACTCCAACACTATTCAGTTGTTGTTGATAAACCCAAGGATTGTAGTCTGTAATAAAAAGAAAAT
>SNQJ01S0029382.1:0-15971 GCA_010110895.2 Picea sitchensis | reverse complement strand
CAGGTATGCAAATTTCTTTTATGGTCATTTTTTTTATTGTACTAATTTTGGACATAAGGTTGTAGATTGGAGGGATTATAAAAGAAATGTCCAAGCAAAAAATGGCTATGTGGCCCCACGTAACATTGAATGTTACAAATGTCATAACTATGGACACATAGCTAGGATTCTAGAAGCATGATCGATACTTCCATGAAGGAGAACAGTGATATCAGATATAAGAAATTATGGATATGAAAACACTAAGAACAGGGGAACAAAGAACAAGTCCAAGAGATCACAATATTGGAAATAAAACGAGATGAAGAAAATTATATAGAGAAAAATAAAGATGTCAGATACAGAAAGGTTTGGAAAATAAATGAAAGAAAAGAAGGATGGGTAAATAAGGAACAGGTTCAAGAGATTGTAATTTCAGGAATTGTAGTGAAATATGAATCCACAGACAAAAAGAAAGAAGTTAGATCTCAGAGAGATGATGAATCCACCAATGAAGATGATGATGAATACACATCAGAGAAGGAATTTTTATGAGCCATCCGGCTTAGAGACTCCCAGGTAATATAAATATTATACAGGGGAGTTTATGCGATAGCTATGACAGAACAAAGAACCATCCTTGGAGTATCTTGCAGAGTTTGAGTAGACGAATCCAGAGAATTCAATTAGTAGAATTACAATTTGATATATTAATGAGTTGTAGTAGTGAAGACTTCATCATAGTATAGTGATAAATGGTTCAACATTGTGGAATGTTGTGTAGTAGAGTTTTGGACGGATATATGACAATGGATGAAAGCATGGATTCATATATTGGTTCAAAGACAAAGGGACATTATCATAATGGATGATAATTACATAAGAAATGGCTTGAACAATGCTAATGGATTCCAAATTGACAGATATATTTTTTGGACACATGCAGTGCATACAACAATTCACATTCAAAACAGAGTAATGCTTAGAAACAACAATGAAAAAAGTCCCTACGAGCTATGGAAAGAAAGACCAGAAAATGTGAAACACTTCATAGTTTTTGGAAGAAAATGCTACATAAAAAAAGAAGATGGCAGGATGGGAAAGTTTGACTCTCGTGTGGAAAATTAAGTACTTTTTGGTTACTCAAGTACAAAGAAAGCATACAAGTGTTAAAATATGAGGTTGAACAAAGTTGTGGAAAGCATAAATGTAACAATTGATGAAACAGGTGTACAAGAATCAAAGGAAGAAGAAAATGAATTAGTAGAACAACTTTATGAAGAAGAATCAAAAGATGAAGAAGATCAGACAGAAGTAGACGAGCATGTTCATCAAGTGCCTCGAAATAAACCTAGCAAACAAATACAGAATAATTATCCTTCAGATCACATTATCGAAAACAAGGATTCAGAAGTTGAGATTAGAAGAAGAATATGTTCACCAGAACAAATGCACCTAACAATCTTATCTACGATTCAACCAAACAGTTTTGAAGAAGCCAACAAGGATGAATTTTGGAATAAGGCCATGAATGAAGAATTGGATCAAATAGAGAAGAATGACACTTGGGAATTGGTTCCAAGACCAAAGAATAAGAATGTGGTTGGCACAAAGTGGGTTTTCATAAATAAATTGAATGAAGATGGACATGTTACAAGGAACAAAGCTAGATTGTTATGTAAAGGATACACACAGGTTGACAAAATTGAGTTTGAAGAGACATTTTCCCTAGTTTCCAGAATGGAAGCAATCTGTTTTCTTTTAGCTTATGCATGCTCCAAGAATATTAAAGTGTATCAGATGGATGCGAAATCAAGTTTTTTGAATGGGGAACTTGAAGAAGAATTCTACATCGAACAACCAGAAGGATTTCAGTTGTCAGAGAACGTAAATTATGTGTGAAGAAGGCCTTGTATGGTATAAAACAAGCTCCTAGAGCATGGTACTCTAGACTGGATAAATATCTACAGCATGAAGGTTTCAAAAAAGGAAGTGCAGACAACAACCTTTACATCAAGGCAACTCGAGATAGTATTTTATTAATTGAAATTTATGTTGATGATATTATTTTTGGAAGTAATGATGACAGGTTAAGCCAAAAATTTGCAAAGGATATGCATAATGAATTTGAAATTTCATTACTCAGAGAACTATCCTTTTCTTTGGGTCTTCATATACATCAAAGCAACCAAGGAATTTTTATTTCTCAAACTAAGTATATCAGAGAAATGCTAAAGAGGTTCGAAATGGAATACTGCAAACCAATTACCACTCCTATGCAAACTAGTTGTAAGTTGAGAAAATATGATGATTCAAAGTCTACAAACCAGAGGAAATACAGTTCAATGATTAGAAGCTTACTATATGTGACAACATCCAGACCAGATGTAATGCAAGCAGTTGGACACATGGCACGATTTCAAGCAACACCAAAGGAATCACATGTCTTATAAGTGAAGAGGATTTTCAGATATGTCAAAGGAACATAAGAGTTTGGATTATGGTATCCAAAAGGAAAGGATCTATCACTTATTTCCTATACAGATGTAGATTGGGAAGGTTGCATTGATGACCGACAAAGCCCTAGTGGAGAAATGATCTAGTTGGGTGAGTGTTTAGTATCTTGGCTAAGAAAGAAACAATCATTTGTATCCGTATCTACATACGAAACAAAGTATATTGTAGAAGCAGGATTTTGTACACAGGTTCTATAGATGAAAAAAATTTCAACAGATATACAAGTTGAGTATGATGAACCCATTCCAATCTATTGTGATAATACAAGCTCCATTAATATCCCAAAGAACCAGGTGATGCACTCCAACACAAAGCAAATTACAATCAAGTATCACTTTCAACGAGAATAGGTTGCAAAAAAGAAAATCAGAGTTGAATATGTGGGAAAAAACTAATAAGTGGTAGAAATATTTACAAAACCGCTTCCACGGGAGTCCTTTGAGTATCTTCGCTAGAGACTCAGAGTAATTTCTACTCCAAAATGAATGATTTTAAATGCTTATATTATATGTCTTAGATTTACACAAGGAAGCACCATAAAGAGGATAGTTCATGTTGGGAGATCATTTTCAGGAAGAGTCCAGTCAGGGGGAGAAACCCCGTAAGGAAATATACATTTTCCATTGATGACAAAGGGTGAGATATTTATCAGATGCAAAGGTAAATACTTAGAGAAAAAGAACAAAGGCATGGTTACAGGGGGAGCATGAGTGATATGACTTCAGTATTGCATCAAAGTGGTGCCATCAATGCCAAAGGGGGAGATTTTTTATTAATTGTGTTGGTTTTCATTGATGTCAACCCTTGAAGAAGTCCAGTAGCAAATTTTGTTCGCACAAAGGTTTGGGTAATGCATCCAAGTTTGTTTGATGTTTAATGGTATGAGTTTTAATATATTTACAGGTAATCCTATTCTAGGTGGATAGTACATGTCATGCCATTTTCAGTGGTATGTGCAGGAATGTCCCATAACTACTCGTGGTTAGAGAGTTATGGCCATGTGAATTTGGAGAACCCTCATGAGTCATCTAGAAGCCCCAAAAGGTCAAATTAGTTAAAGTGGTTGCAATACTTGAAAAGAAATTTTAAATAATAATGTGAAGTGAGGAGTGTAATATAAGTCGAAATTATTTAAATAATAATGTGAAGTGAGGAGTGTAATATAAGTCAAAGTGGATACAAAATAAATTATTTAAATGATATAGTTAATGGAGAAATTACTAAGTGGAAAAGTGGTTAGAAGTAGGTTAGCCCTAAAATAAGGAATGTGGTTTAAGATGGTTAGAAGGTAACCCCTTGAGGAAGCTACATAAAATTATAAACAAGAGGCAAGGGTCTCTCATTCAATTACACTTGATAATATTGAATATATACAAGTGATTGAGGTAACCAAAGGATATCTAAGGCGAATTTTAGTGGGAAGGTGATGTAAAGAAGGCCGAAATTCAAGGGAGGAATAATTCTTTTGATGATTCTTTCTAAGGTATGCTATTTACAGGTCATCTCACCATTTTCAAAATTTATAGAATGATTCATAACAATAAATATGGATACCGTTGAGGAACCATATCCAAGTAGCTGTGATAAAAAAATCATCTTATGGGTCTTTGTATTTTTGGATTTACACTCCGTGGAAAATAGGGTTTGTGGCTAGTCCTGAAACCAGTCTAAAACAGGTGTTTCGGGTAAAAACGTCATAACTTCTTCATAACAGATACAAATTTAGTAAGATAAAATGTATTGGTTAGATTACAGTCTATAGTATTTGATGTAGTATTTTCATATCCATACAACGAATATGTCATGCGGGGCATTCTCTACAAGTTCTCTCTCTAAAATAAACCAAAATTCAACAAGGTATGCCATTTTTCTATAACTCCTTTTATGAGAGGTTCCAAGTAGTGAAAACTGGAGGAATTGCATAAAATACATTGAGGAACATTGTGTAATATTTTCAGATCTTTATTCATTATAGGTACATAGTTATGATTATTTCATGTTAGGGTTGTTGACTAATCCAAAATTAGTCATGTGAGACTAAAGAAAAGCTCGATGAAAATGCTAGTCTCTTGTTGTTAAAGTTAAGGAAGGTTTGTAGGTATGTGATCATATACACCAGGTATATTACAAAGTTACAAATCAGATTTGGATGATGAAATTTATGAGGGATTTTGGTTGAGGTACATGTTGGGTACATGGTTGAGACAAGTAGTTGATGAGTTGGAACATGCATGAGGTGTATAGTTGATGATGTTGGTACATCTTGATGATTCATAGTTTATGTGTATTTGATGCATGATTGGTACATATTTGGTGCATTGTTTATGCACTCGTTGATGGTACAGGTTGGGGGACAAGTTGATGTATGGTACATGTTGGCACAGGTTATTGGTACATGTTGGTACAGGTTGTTTGGTGCAGGTTGATTAGTACAGGTTTACAGTAGTATATCTCACTGTGATAGTGTGACAATGGTTCCATAATTATGCTTATATTTCAGTGTGGTTGGACGGGGAAAGAAGAGGTAGTTGTATCCACCTTCTAGTTGCAGTCAAATAACATAGGGGGTTGTAGCCTCCTTCTGGTTGTAGCCAGAGAAATGGGGAATTGGAGCTTCCCCCAGGCTGTAGCCTGAGAAAATAGGGGGTTGGAGCCTCCTTCCAATTGCACCTGGAAAACAAAGGAAGTTGGTGCTTCCAATGAATGTAATTCTTAAATACATATAAGAAAAAGAATTATGTGGTTTTCTCTCGCTTTGGGTTCCCATGTAAAAAAATTGTTGTATTGTGTATGTGTATGATTTCTCATTTGTTCATTGTTTATTTACTCTGCAAATATTGGATGATAATGCTACATTGATATAACACTTGCAGTTTATGGTTAAAAAGGATTAAATTGATCTATTACTGATTCACCCCCCTCTTAGTAATCCAACAGTGATTTCCACAAAATCCCCTAGAACAACACCGATGAATGTCACTCAAAATAGTAATTGGTATCTGAGATCAAAGAAAAAGAGACAAACCCAGATTCAGAATCTAGTGCAGATAATAATGGAAGGAGACAGATCATCAACACAGACCCCACTACCACCATCGCAACCACAACAATCCAACTAGAATCACCAACAGATCGTTAAGAGGGGGAGAACATCTTCCATTCACATATGTAGGTGAAGAGGATCTCGTTGCATTTCATTGTTGATAGCGAATCCAAAAGAACCTCATCTCATTGGAGGTCGACAAACAATTGGAATTTCCAACAACACCACACCCATAGCCATTAAACATCAGGTGGCTTCACCAGGGATGAGATCTGCATGTCAGCCAACAATGTATATTGTCCTATGGCATCAATCCCTTCAAGGATGAGGTATCATGTAATGTTTACCTATTGGATGTATGTGATGTTATTTTGGCCCAAACATATATGTATAAGCACCATGTTGTTTATGAGTCTCAAATTCATAGAGTAATTGTTACTTTGGGGGATAATCTCTAATGGATACCAGACATAATTTTGACTATTGTTTCGACAAAACAATGCAACAAAATTGTTTCTCATATGAAAAAGTTTATCTTCTTCATAATTGGGGTAGGAAGTGAACATAAGGACACTATGGCCACTATGACCTTTGTTCAAGCCCCCTCTATCCAGCAGAAGTAGAGCAAAAATATTGAATAAAATCATACGTATTCCTTCTTCACATAGTCATCTCATGTAGTAAGACTAGTTAAAAAGGTCCAACCCCTCCAACATCAGGTTCATGAAAATCTTCCACAAACCAAGCAGTGTAACGTCTCTAACAAGGAAAGCAGTTCACCTAGGTTCAGATTCAACAAACATTTTCCCATTTCCCATGAGAATCCAACACAATGGAGACCATTGATTCATAAGGAGGGACAATTGATCCATATGGATATTGGTGGCCACGCACCTATTCCAACTGGCTAACATGCAGTTTTCATCATTAGCAGTTGTTTCCTAGATTTTCGAGTCCTAAACTTTTGGAGCTGATTTGATGTCCTAAAAATAGTTTTTGGTGATCCCCATAGTCACACTATAAATGAAGTAAATTTTTATCGAATAATGTGTAGTCCCCATATATACCTTTCCAATGGCCTATTGTGCACCTAAAATGGAGATCATATGCAAAAGTTACAACCCCAATAAATTGTTGTACAAACTTACCCCATTGGGGCCCACACAACTTTTGGAAGTTCTTCTCTACATTGGGGCCACAAACCTTTTGTATTTTCATCTTCTGGGGGCTAGGTTTTTGGATTTTTAGGTTTTTTCCATTTATGTTTAAAAAGGTTTTTCGAGCCTCATTGTAATCATCTTCTTGCGAATGAGCATTACCATCACATATCTTCTCAGAGATAAGATGCCACCATTCTAGTGAGTCATTCACTCTATAATTTTATAGTTTCTATACATTCTCTCATTAATAAAATTGTGCATTATTGTATCTTTGTGTTTATAGAAATATCTATGTATATTTCATTGTTATATCTTCGCCTTCATTTTTCTCTAAACTGAAATTTGTTTCAGTGGTATCAGAGAAGGATACTCATTGTCATTTATTAGTGCATGTCCTCAACGCGGTCAGGGTACAGAAAGTTGGGTCTCGAGCTATTTTCCCTTTAGGAAAATCACTCTTTACAGCCTAAGAAGCCTCCCATGGTGGAAGAAAAGAGAGACGTGAGAGCAGAAGATCCCATCAAGTTGTTTCTCATGTAGTCCCTTACACAACAGAGGAACATGATTTTGGAGAATTTCACCCAAATTATTCAATGATTGTCGACAATAATAGGTTCTTCTTTGTCAAGCAATCACTTTGGAGATGCTACTCCATTCAAGGTACAAGCTAATTTCGATATTCCCATATTTGAAGGCATATCAATGCGGATGCTTTGGAAAAATTGTTAAATTTTCTAGAAGGTTATTTCTTTGTTCACAAATTTTTCGATAGAGAAAATATCACCTTTGGGCTCCTCAAGGTTCTCCCCCATGTCAAACATTGGTGGGAAACTTACTGGGAGAAAATTTCCACAGAGGAGTCTGGAATATTTGGGGTCGAGCCCACTTGGTATTTTTTTATGGATGTGGTCAAGGAGAAATATTGCCATGTGGGAAACTATGATGACTAGTACATGAGATGGACTATGATGCATAAACAATGGGACCAAACAATGTCAGAGTTCACAAATACCTTCCATACCTTGCACACCAAGCTAGGTATCAGAGACTCTGAGGGAAATTTGGTTCTAAAATACTGTGGGGCTCTACACAAATACATCAAAACTAAAATGGAATTTATGGACATTTCATCACTGGGAACCTATTATCGATATGCTGTCAAAATTGAGCAAAACTTTAAGCAATAGAACAATTGGGATTTTGGGTCTACAAATCAGCAACAACCAAAGTATGGTAAAGGCATCCCTAACTCACAGAACAACCAAACTCCATAAAATCAGTCCAAGCCACAAGAAAATAAGATGAACGGGAAGACAAAGAAGGATAATGGGAAGTGGTGCGATTTCCACAAACGCCTCTAGAACAACACTGATGAATGTCACTCAAAATAGTCATTGGTAACCAAGATCAAATAAAAAGAGACAAACCCAGACTTAGAATCCTATGTAGAAAATAATGGAAGGAGACAAATCATTGATGCAGAACCCACTACCACCATCGCAACCATAACAATCCAACCAGAAGCACCAACAGATCCTAAAGAGGGGGAGCACCTCTTCCGTTCACATATGTGGGTGAATAGGATCCTGTTGCATTTCATTGTTTATAGCAGAAGCCAAAAGAACCTCATCTCATCAGAAGTCGTCAAATAGTTGGAATTGTCAATAACACCACACCCGCAACTATAAAAAATCGAGTGGATTCGCTAGGGATGAGATCTTCTTGTCAACCAACAGTGCCACCTATCCTACAACATCAAGCCCTTCAAGGATGAGGTATTGTGTGGTTTTTCCCCGCTAGATGTTTGTGATGTTTTTTTGGGTCACCCATATATATGGAAGCTCCATGTTGTTTATGAGTCTTGACCTCATAGTGTCAGTGTTAGTTGAGGAATCATATCTAAAGTTTACCATAGGTAGTTCCAACTAATGTTTCGACAAAATAGTGCAACAAAATTGTCTCTCATATGAAAAAGTTCAGCTTCTTTGTGATTCAGGAATGAAGTGAACATAAGGACACCATGGCCACTATGGCCTCGGTTCAATCCCCCTATATCCAATAGAAGCATGTCAAAAATATTGAATCAAAGAACAAAGATTCCTTCTGCACACAGTCATCTCATGCAGTCAGACTGGTTAAAAAGGTCCAACCCCTCCAACATCATATTCGTGACAACCTTCCATAAACTAAGTAGCGCAACGTATCCAGCAAGGAAAGCAATTCATCAAGGTTCATATTCAACAAACCCTTTCCCATCTCCCATGGGAACTCAATGCAATGGAGATCATTTCTTCCTAAGGAGGGAAGATTGATCCAAATGGATATTGGTGGCCACCCTGTTAGAAAAAAAGGATCGCAGAGCAATAAAATAAAACAAATGCATAAATAAAAACATAGAAGATACACAATACAATAGAGACATAGATATACATGGTTCAGTCAATGTGGGATATGATCACCAGAGAAATTTTCAGGTCATTACTTTATTATTATCTAGCAAATGAAGGGATACAACCTACAACACACCCATTGTAACTTCCTCTTCTTTCTCTCACAATCTCCTCACTCAGATTACAATATTCACAATGATGCATAGCCACAATACATTTCCCTCATAAAATAGGGTTTCATTCTAGGGAAAAAACCCTAACATAACTTCTATTGTTATATCTACGACCTTACAATGAACGATCCAGATTTACAATGAAATTACAATATACATTTACAAGGAAATTTTCCCTTCGAGGGGATGGACCCCACAGAGGGGGTATCTACCCTATGCACTCCTCCGCATGGAGGAGTGTACATTCTTATAGGATGTAAAGTCTTCATGGGGTATAAACACAGTTGAAAACAAAGACCTCTTAATCAAGAAGGTAAACAGGCTCTGCAACCAACAATCTCCCACTTGGAGACTGATCTCAACAACTCCACCGATGTTGTATATGTTGGACTATGATCCTTCTTGGACCTAGAAAATTTCTCATCTTCATATTCATTATTGAAGACCAACTGAAATTGAGCAGGAACTCAGTTTATCCCTAGTTACTCCCTTTGTTAACATGTCTGCAGGATTATGGCTAGTGTGTATCTTTTCCAACTTCAAATGTCCATCTTCAAAGATAGATCGTATGAAATGGTACCGAATTTGTATATGATTAGTCTTTAAATGGAAGGATGAGTTATTTGCAAGATGAATGACACTTTCACTGTCACAGTACAACCTACTATTCTCCTGCTTCTTTCCCAATTCCTCCATAAACCTCTATAACCAAATCATTTCTTTACTAGCCTCTATAACAACAACATACTTTGCCTCTGTTTTTGAAAGTGAAACAACCTTCTGCAGTTTCTAAATCCAACTTATTGTTATTTCACCTATAGTAAAAACATACCTTGTGGTGCTCCTCCTACTATCTTTATCACCTACCATATCTGAATCAAAATATCCTTGTAGAACATTGTCTAAACCTCCAAAACATAATGCATGAATAGCAGTAACTCTCAAATACTTGATAATCTACTTTAATGCCTCCCAATGTTCTTTACCTAGATTGTTCATATACCTTCTCACAAATCCCACTGCATGTGCAATATCTGGTCTTGTACAAACCATCGCATACATCAAGCTACCAATTGTTGATGAATAAGGGACCCTGGACATGTATCCTATCTCGTCTTGTGTCTTGGGACACATTTCCTTAGTTAATTTGAAATGGATGGCCAAAGGTGTACTAACTAGTTTTTCATTCTGCATTCTAAACCTCTCCAACACCTTCTCTATGTAATCACCCTGAGACAATGTAAATTTGCGATTTTTTATGTCTTTTGTTATTCTCATACCAAGGATTGTCTTTGTGTTACACATTATTTTGGTCATCTTAGTGATCCATTAACAACATGTGTTCATGTTCCCAAAAAGAGCCTTTCTCCATGAGGAAAGTGCTTGACTTTCTCTTCCTAAAAACCCTATTAAAGAAGGTCGTCGCAGGCTGCATCATAAGAAGGGTGGGACGATGCCTAGTCATCATACTCTTCCCTAAAACCAGTTTGTGACGTCTCCACAAGCTTCTCTACAGTTGGGGTGCGACGATTTCAAGAGGCTAAGAAAAGGTCGACCTTCACAAAAGTTCTAGAAGGGAATCTTCTAGAAGGTGAGGTGGCATATGTATGGTTGGGATCCTACTCTCTTCTCTGATTTGGTGGTATCATCCTAATCTCTTCAACCATCTCTCTTTCCCATATATAAAGAGGGATTTCTCATGGAAAAGCATAAGGTTAATGAAGGTTGATTCAAGCAAGATTATTATTGAATAGGCTAAGAATTGGATGAGAACTTCTAATTCAGTTCATACTTGAGAGCTCCATCTTAGTTCATTAAGTCATTGTGGATCTTATTCATTCAAGTTTGGAGCAAGTGTGTGTGTTTAAGAAAAGGTTCATCGGAAGGGGACCTTTCAACATCAAGGCTTTGGTTGGAATGTCCACTTTCATTAATTATAATACAGTGATATGTTTCTTTGCCATAAAACTTATCTCATTTTATTGTATGACTCCTTGATCACATACATAGGTTCTCTTTGAGTGTGCTATATTACTTTCACTTTGGTTGGCTTGTGTTCCCTTGCATATCCAATATCACAGGAGCACTGGAGTGAAGCTAGGATGAAAACAACAAGAGGAAGCAATATTTAAACAGTATGTTGCTCATCTCTTGTTAGATAGTAAACTCAATGATTAGATCTTAGGGAAAGCGTCATATTCTATTATGTTTTGTTATAAATATAGGTGGATCTAAATACAAAAACAAAATTTAATTCTTACCTATGTTCCCCCACTGAGAACCTTCAAGAATAAACAACTCTGGATCACCTCATAAGTCCAAGCCGACATATGTGTAGCCATCTACCATAAGCATCTAGGGCCTCAACCAATCAAAGAAAACGTCATTATACCTAACGATAGGACCATTCACATGTCGTGCCATGAGGTCACACCACCTCATCATTCTTGGAACCTATGGGGCCTGTATGCCCCACTCTACCTGTAGGCATAAGTGTGGAACCCTCTCCAGGAAGAAGGACACCAAAATCGACCCATTTCTAAATTGTTTCAATTCACCTCTCCTACACTTGGTCAACTATTTCTTCCTACTTATGAGAACCCCATCACTCTAGTTGAAAAATTGGGGCTCCATGCATTCCAGCAAATACTCGAAATCTATCTGAAGGTACATATGGGTAGCTACGCTCCCCGCCATATGTGCAATGGTGTATAGGATAGTCCATAGAGGTAAGTCATGAACATCTTGGATGGTGACCTTGACGCTATGTCTCTCAATGCCTAGCACACAATGTGCACTGACATAATGGCTCATAGGCTCACCACCTCCTCTACTACTTGTCAGTGTAACTCGAGCCCCTCGGTGAGACAACCTAGTCAAGAAGTAGATATCCTCGATATTTGTCTCAAGAATGTGAGCACCCACATGAAATACTTGTTGGTGTACATCCCACATATGGACTAAGTACTCCAGTAATCTCAACTGGGCCCTCATGCCCTTGATCTTGAAGAATTTTAGAAGTCCACATTGTCGGAGGGAATTTACTTTTCTCGGCTCAGTCCCGATAAAGTAACCTTGATACTCATGTTCTCTCTCTCGCCATTCCAACAACCTTACTGTAGAAAACCTGAAATGGAACATAAAAGAGGCATTATCATATTCATCTCTCTCCTGGAAAAATTTTATTGGCTGAAACATCTTAAAGCATTTTTTTGTTTTGCGCACGTCACATGCTAGCTCTTCCGTATAGCGTGGAGTCGTCACACTGTAGCTTAAGGGTCATCTGCGATGACCCTCGGTCGTCGCAGGGCATGATACATGGTGCTTGCGATGACCTCCGAGCACAAGTACGTTAGAAAATGCAACCTAAAAAGACATTTCTAACCAATGAAAATTAAAAATGAATCCATGAAAAGTTGAAGGAGATGAAGATCAACCATGCCTCTCAAAATCTGTAGTGGAAGTTTGAGGTAAAAAGGGGGTTTTTGGAACAAAGTTTTGGTGGAGTAACAATGAAATGGTAAAAGAAGTTTTTACCCCATTTTATTAACTTTTTACTGTTCCATTTCCTTTTTTATTATTTTATGTATTTCACCTAAACCCTAGACTTCTAATGGTGTTACAAGTGTTTGATCTTTTGCAGGTGAGAAACCTAGGAGGGGAATTCTAACAACGATACATATTTTGGGTTCTCTTTTATACATTTGTCATCTGTTCATATCCTTTTAGAGTTTTTCAGGAAAAACTATGAGCTTAGTTTTTGCTCTTTCTCATGCTCGTAAATCAATGAGAACGTAGTCGAGTATACTTTTGTCATTTTTTCATACTCGTGATGGTAACACGAAAAACGACACCTATGGAGTATCCTTTAAGCTCTTTTCACACTCCATAAAAACTAAAATATTTTCGAGCGGCCTTATTCTTTTCAGGATCATAAAAGTATTTGAAGAAAACATTTGATGGGCGGTAGATTATCACTTTTTCGGTCTCATCGGACTAACTTATGAGAAAAGAACTTTCAGAGTCCTCTTTAAGTGTTTTTTAGACTCTCTAAACATGAAAAACCCATGATTTTTCTCTTTGGAATCGTTAAACAAACATCGAAAGACCCATATGGGACCGAACCACTCCTTCTTAGGGTTCGTTAAACATACTATGAGGGAATCATATGAAGGATGAGTTTACATAAACAAGCTTATGTTATCCTCCTCAATCTTGTGTAAAAATAAAGAGGTACTCGCCAGAAATGGTGGGGGGAAATTTGGGAAAGAAATTTTTCTTTATGTCTATGTTAGTGGTAGTAATAGTCACTCTTGAAAATGACACCCTACTTCATCATTTGAATCTGGGTTGGGAAATCCATTCATCTCTCGTTTGACTATCTGCATGTCCATATGAAGGGTTCTCCTTGATTCAATGCTACCAAGTCCATTGTCACGCCGTTCATATGTTCAAGAGAAGTCTAGCCTTAATAATCCTCCTATTGAGTCAACCATCTACAGTTATAAATTTTTTGCCATGTTGGCCTTCCCTGTGTCAGTTTCAAATCATTTCATGCTCTGATCTATCTCAAATCTGTTACTTATTTCATGTCATTGATGGGGGATACATCAAGACCCTCCCATGACAAGTCTTTTCCTATCGACTTCAGCTCATTATCCAG
This sequence comes from Picea sitchensis, assembly GCA_010110895.2. NCBI lineage: Eukaryota > Viridiplantae > Streptophyta > Pinopsida > Pinales > Pinaceae > Picea > Picea sitchensis. The sequence continues at coordinate 2,046 of SNQJ01S0029382.1, read as the reverse complement.
GAATAAGACTTAGAAATTATCGAGTGCCTTGTTAGAAAAATAGGACCATGGAGCAATAAAATAAAACAAATGCAGAAACAAAACACAGAAGATACACAATACAATGGAGACATAGATTTACGTGGTTCACCCAGTGTGGGCTATGTCCACCAGAGAAATTTCCAGGTCCTTCCTTTATTATTATCCAACAAATTAAGGGATACAACCTAAAGCAAAACCTGTTGTAACTTCCTCTTATTTTTCTCACAGTATCCTCTCTCAGAATACAATACTCGCCATACGGCATAGCTGCAATACATTTCCCTCATAACAAAGGGTTGCCTTCTAGGGAAAAAAACCCTAACATAATTTCTACCGTTATATCTGTGACCTTATAATGAACGGTCCAGATTTACAATGGAATTACAATATACATTTACAATGTAATTTTTCCTTTGGGGGCTTTGCCCCCTAACCCCAATCAGGGGATGCTTCCCCTAAACCCCAGTCGTGGTCCCACTTTCTCGCTGGACCCCATAGAGGGGGTACTCCCCCTCTGCACTCCCTCGCGTGGAAGAGTGTACATAATTCTGGGGTGGAAATTCTTCATCGAGTATAAACACGGCTGAAAGCAATGACGTCTGAATCAGGAAGATAATCAGGCTCCACAACCAATAATCTCCCACTTGGAGACTGATCTCAACAACTCCACCATTGTTGTATATGCTAGACTCTGAACCTTCTCGGACCTGGAAAATTTCACATCTTCATCTTCATTCTTGAATACCAACTGAAACTGATAAGGAACTTAGTTTCTCTCTTATTACTCCCTTTGTTAACATGTCTGTAGGATTTTGGCTAGTGTGTATCTTTTCTAACTTCAAATGTCCATCTTCCAAGGTGGATCATATGAAGTGGTACCTCAACTATATATGATTAGTCTTCGAATGGAAGGTTGATTTATTTGCAAGATGAATTGCACTCTCACTGTCACAGTACAACCTGCTATTCTCCTGCTTCTTTCCCAATTCCTCCATAAACCTTTGTAACCAAATCATCTCTTTATTAGCCTCTGTAGCAGCAACATACTCTGCCTCTGTTGTTGAAAGTGTAACAACCTTTTGCAATTTCAAAATCTAACTTACTTTTGTTCCACCTATAGTAAAAACATACCATCTGGTGCTCCTCCTGTTGTCTTTATCACCTGCCATATATGAATCAATATATCCCTATAGAAAAGTGTCAGAACCTCCAAAACATAATGCATGAGTAGCAGTACCTCTCAAATACCTGAGAATCCACTTTACTTCCTCCCAATATTCTTTACTTGGATTGTTCATATACCTTCTCACAACTCCCACTGCATGTGCAATATCTGGTCTTGTGCAAACCATTGCATACATCAAGCTGCCAACTGCTGATGAATAAGGGACCCTGGACATGCATTCTATCTCCTCCTCTGTCTTGGGACACATTTCCTTAGTTAATTTGAAATGGTTGGCCAAAGGTGTACTAACTGGTTTTGCATTCTGCATTCTAAACCTCTCCAACACCTTCTCTGTGTACTCACCTTGAGACAATGTCAATTTGTGATTTTTTCCGTCTCTTTTTATTCTCATGCCAAGGATTTTCTTTGCAGCACCCAAATCCTTCATCACAAATGAATTGGATAATTTCTTCTTGAGCATATTTCTATCCTGCATATTAGACCTTGCAACAAGCATGTCATCTACATACAATAGCAAGATAATATAACTTCCATTTTCTAGCCTTTTAAAATAAACACATTGATCGGAATGACATCTACTATAACCTTGTTTTGTCATAAACCTGTCAAACTTCAAATACCACTGCCTTGGATCTTTCTTTAGGCCATACAAGCTGTTCTTCAACCTACATACCAAATTTTCCTTCCCTTTGACCTCATACCCCTATGGTTGTTGCATATAAATCTCTTCCTCCAAATCCCCATGGAGAAAAGCTGTTTTTACATCTAACTGTTCAAGATGCAAATCTTCTACTGCCAAAAGACTTAAAATAGTCCTAATTGAAGTCATTTTAACAACA